>CANTUQ010000119.1:13877500-14150000 GCA_947683425.1 Excoecaria cochinchinensis
TTCTGGAGTCACTGATTCTCTGCCAAAAAAGTCCTCAGCTCCCATCTTTTTAAGTTGCTCCAGGATTGGCTTCTTTGATACTAGAGCTACTGGGGCCATTGGCATTGGTTGCTGAGGATGATGTTGTTGCTGGTGCTCTTCCATCTCAATTTGGATCCGATGTCGGATGTAGTCAGTCATCATCGTTAAAAACTCGGGTTGAGGTGGGGGAGGTGGCATTGAAAATGTTGACTGCTGTGGTGGAGTCCCAGCTCGACCCACACTGGCCGAGGCTCCACTCTCCCCATCCCCAACACTATAACTTCGATCGGATGCCATTTGATCACTATAACAAGGAGCAAGTATACATCAGTATATTACAAAAATATTCACTTCCATTGGCATGTATATACAATCACTTAACTTAACCCACTCCGATCTTAGAACCGCCTAAACCTTCGCTCTGATACCAAAATAAATGTAACACCCTTATACCCTATATGTATACTGCCGCCCCTAAGATACTTTGCGATTACCATGATCGATTATTAGTTATCACTTAGTGAATTTAAAGGTCATTTTTTTTTTATCATATCATTCATTACAAAATTTGCTTCTCACTTTAATTTATTTATTCTCATTTATAGCAATTAACATTTCCATAGGTTAGTTTACGATAACTTATAACTATCTAGTTCACTATTCATTTGGTAAAAATTTCGGCAGTATAACAGCTTATAATTTGCACTACCCAAACCTGCAAAATCAATTATCCACAGCCCCGGCAAGGGCACAAAACAAGATTCTCCTACAGACATACATCCCATCCGTCTTTCATTCACATTTCCACCACAATATCCATACAGATAAATATATCGCATCATAATAAATATTACATGCCAATACCTCCATGAGTAAATGTATATACATGCCACAGAAATATACTAATAGGCATAAAAAAGCAAAAGATAAATTCTTCTCCTTGCTTGCTCCCCGAACTGATGTATACTGCTCCAATCCTACGGGGTACCTACACGAGTAAAACAACTACGTGCTGAGCATTAGAATGCCCAGTGGTGGTTACCAATCTATTAATTTCCTTAGCTAAATTAATTAATTTAATTCACCTAGTTTATATGCATCTATTATTTCCACTTATTATTATTATTATTTTTCCCGTTTAGTTCACTCAATTAGCTTTTATATTCAGTTAATTAATTATTATGCAGATCACATAAAGTATAGTTTATTCACTTAATTACATAATTCATTTACTTAATTACATCATTAAATTAATTAACACACTTAATTCTTTATTTATTATTTATTTATATTTAAACACTTAACCTTTTCACTTAATTCCACTTATATCCCTAACTTTTCTATTAATTCCATTTATGTCCTTTCTTTTCCTTTTATTACCATTATGTCCCCACAATTACCAAATTACTACTTATCTCCTAACATTTACTATACTTACTTTTATGTCCCTATTAATTTACATATTTACTAAAATGCCCTTATTTATTAAATATTTACACTATTCACCTCTTTTATTTCCATTTTCTACTTTTAACCATATTCAACTTATTTAATTACAATTTTGCCCTTCTTACCTTATTTTTCCACTCTTAAACTTACAATTTTTGCCAAATTACAAGTTAGTCCCTATTTTATCACTTTTTCACTGTTTTAACCTCATATTTTACCAAAATTACCATTTTACCCTTCCTTTTACACTTTTAACCAATTTTCACCAATTTTTACCAATTTTTTGGAAAATTACCGTTTTACCCCTAAAATTTTTATTTACTTCATTTTAGTCCTATTTTCACTCAAATTCACCAATATCACTATTTTTACCATTTTTATTATATATATATACCAGAATGCCCCTAGTATAGACCCGGTAGAAAATCTACTGACCGGATATGCGGAACACGGGCCCCACATACCCATTTGTAAGCACCGTGTCCTGGAGCGGTCCGGATCGGAGGTTACCCTATGATGAAATCAATGTTCAAGGCCTGTGCAGGAGGCTGAAGTTGGAGGTTTTAGTCCCACGTTCCATGAGAAATGAGGTTTTTCTACACTTCAGGGGCAGAGGGGGAGAAAACGGGAGTTTTCCGAGTAAAAAAGGTTTTTTGTCCTCCACACACGGCCAGCCCGTCTGTGGAGATAGCCCGTCGCTCCGAGTCACCGACGGCTCAGGGTTTTTTCCGACGCCCGTCGGAAAGTCACCGCCCCTGTCAGGAGCCACCTGGTTTCCCGGAGCACGCAACCGTTCCGACGCCCGTCGGTGGATGTGGCAGGGCCGTCGGAAGTGTCCTTGTGTCAGTAGGATTCTTCCGACGCCCGCCCCTACGCACCGACGCCCGTCGGTCGTGTCTGGCTATATAAGGTCCGGATTTTCACTTCAAAAAGGTGGAAAATTTTTCAGAAGAGGAAACTCTGCCAAAATTCGGGCATATTTTCTCTCTCTTCCAAAAACACACATTTTCCAAAAAAACTTTACTTAATCAAGGATCAAATCGATCAAAGGAACTAAAAGCTAATTAGTTTTCTTTAGATTTGAACTCCTAAATCGACTTTCTGAAGGATCGGAGGTGAAATAGCTCATTTTCTCTCTCTAATCTTTCATTCTCTTACTTTCTCGTGGAACGCGCGGGGATCTAACCGACGCCCGTCGGTCAACCAGGAAAGGCCGTCGGTGGGTTCTGCCTCCGTTTTTTTGATCATTTTCCATCTCTATTCAGTCCCTTCGATTTCTTATGTGTTAATTTTATGAATGTTAACATCTCTTAACTTTTTGTGAGTGTATATTGGTTCCCTTGGATAATTTCGAGCTTGAGCGGTTGCCTACCATGCATGGTGGATTTCGTCTGGTTTAGTTTTCTTAAACCTCTTGATTTATTTCTCTCGCTCTTTCATTCATTGATTATTTTATGTATATGAATAAGCTCTTTTATCCTGTTAAATGTAAGAATAGATCAACATTTTATACTTAAACAAAATTGAGTTTTGTATAAAATGTAAAAAGGGTCCAACGCCCTATTTTCATCCAATAAAAATAATCACATATTAAATATCCCATTTTCAATGATGATGCATGAGAGGACCGAAGTCCTCAAAATAAATAATGCCCCGATTTGTGTATGAACCGCACATTTACATAAGGGAGTTGTATTCCGCTCCTTGTGTTATTGTAATTTATCGCTTTTGATATCTATTCTGCTCATTTACTGCTTTCCGAATGTGAATAAATGCGCCTTTTAAATCAACTGCATAGTGTGGAGAGAGAGCGAACAAATGACATTAAAATTTGATCATAAATTAATCGAGGTAGAAATAGATGAGAAATCCCGGACCCAGCTCTGGTCTTTGGGGCTCGAGAGGTTAGAGGTTATCCTCCAAAATACTTCTTGGGTCACGAGGCTTTAGCGCTAATCCTAGGCTCTTTTGGGCGAGAAGTTTACCTTCCAAGACCCCTCTAGCTGGCCCAAAATGGATACCAAGCGCAGTCTTAGGCTCTCCGAGGCGAGAGTAACTTTCCCAATGTTCTATTGGGTGGCGACTCCATGATACCTCTTTGTTGCCCAACATAGACGCACTTGCGATTTATTGCAAGATGCCAACGGACCCGCAAATGCCCCGGCCGCCCACGTGCGGGCGGTCCGAAAGGGCGGCCGCGGGGACCCGGCGCGCGTCACAGTGGCGACTCCACTGGGGACGTTATTGGTTCGAGATTTCGATTTGAAAATACCTCTTTTAACATTTATGATTAAAATTTAATTCATAAATTCGCTTTCTCTCAAATTTGCATTTACATATCATTAGAGCCTTAGAATAAGCTAGTTTGGTCCCTCTTCTAGCCCCGGTGCGTTCCTGAAGCACCTCCTCATTTTCACTCAATTTGGGGAAGTGTTAAGGATAATCACCAGCCCAAGCCAGGTACCTCAATGGTATATCAAAATGATGACCCGATCGGTCGCTATGCTCGTGATGAGCTAGACCCGTCGGCAGGGATCATGCTTGGGTAGCCTCAAAGAAACATCTCCCTCGTCCAAAGCTCATGTAATGACTGTAGTCACTCTCCACAGGTGAAATGAACCATAATCTCATGCTTGCTGTATGGATCTTCACATATTGGGTGAATCCAAATATCTCGCTTGGTAACCTAGCCAAAGGCTATCATGCCCCGGTAGGGCCATGTCGAAATTTATGGACCGTTCGAATACGTGACGATCATTATCCATCTGCTTGTACATTAGCATAGGAGTGTTATGCTGCCGGTTTTTTGCCGCGCACCATACGCGTCCATTGGGTTCCTCGTTAACCCTTGGGCTAATCCCACCTAGGAAAGAGACTGCACGACCACGTGTGTGGGAGAAATAAGGGTGGAAGGACTTACTTGCTTGCTTGTGCTCTGTAAATGTTGCATATCACGATCATGCATTATACATACATTTCATGCATCATTCTAACTTTTGTCCCTGCAGCCATCATAGATCTGCCCAGGTGGACTAGATCACCGACCGGGCGACTGATCCGAGTTCTTACTCCCGAGCTGTCAGATAGAGAAGGTCTGCCGGAGATCTTATCAGAAGTAAGTGGCACAGTATCTCATATGGCAAACTCACCCAGGGGGGAAGACGCCACCAGGGCCATGATTGCCGAAGAAGTGGGCCGTCGATTTGAAGAATTCGAGGGAAGGATGATGAATATGTTGGCCGCCTTGACGCAGCAGAACGCTCAGCCGAATGTTCCCCAGAATCCTCCTCCTCCTCCTCCAGTGAGACTGAATGAGCCTGAAGAAGAAAGGGTTGAAAGGCGAGAGGAGCCCGTTAGGCCGCCACCGGTAGAGTTGAGATCAGTGGCTTCGGGAGAGCTGAGAAGAAGGCCAGTGCTGAGAATTGATGACGATAGAGATATCGAGGATGATAGGTTGAGCGTGGCATCCGAAAAGGGGAAGGCACCTCAGGCTGATGATTTTATTTTAAAAAGGATGGAAGAGAGGTTCGAGGCCATGGCTCGTATGATAGGTAGAGCTCACGGGATGAATCCTGAGGATAGGGAGCTGGACGGAGAGGACCCGATCCCTTATAACTTCAAGATGCCGGACGTGCCGAAGTTCGATGGTACTTCTGATCCTACTGCACATGTGAAGCAATATTCTCTGGTCATGAAGGGGACCACATTGTCTAAGAAGCAGAAAGTGGAATACTTTTGTCTGAGTTTGACCTCTCATGCCATAGATTGGTATCACGGCCTTGACCGCCGCACTAAAGAAGATTGGGATCTGCTCACTGAGGAGTTTCTGAAACAGTACGATTGTAATACCAGAATGGAGGTGACTCTGAAAGATCTTGAGCTGCTCCAACAGAAGGCCGGAGAATCCTTCCATGAGTACCTTACCCGATGGCGGAACCGAGTGATGGAGATGCGCCGAAAGCCTGATACCCAAGATCAGATTCGTCTTTTCATTAAGAACGCGAGTCCATACTTGAAGGAGGGACTGAGGATGAAGGGGTTAAAGGACTGGGAGTCTCTCAAGGATATAGCCATCGAAGCGGAAGGGGAGTTCTTGACCCGAAAAGCTAGCAATGATATTTTTGCCAAAAGGGCTAACCCTGGTCAAGGAGCCAGCAGGCCGGCAGGTCCCAGTAATAGCAATAGAAGGATGAGTGAAGTGTCTGCTACTGAGGTAGCCACCCCGAGGAAATTTTCGAACTTAGGGAGACCATTATCCTGGGTCTTGAAGAGACTGATGAAGGAGGGAAAATTGCGTCCTCTAACTCCTAGGCCGGCTTTGACACAAGGGAAGCCGGGACATAAGGACAACGAATTCTGTGCATTCCACCAGCACTCGGGCCATATCACTGATAAATGCAAAGCACTTCGGCACTCCATTCAAGATTTGATCGATAGCAAACAGATCTCTGACCCTGAGAGGAGGGAAGCTGAGAAGAAGCCTAGTTATAATGCCGTACCCCCACCTGTGTTTATGATTCAATCTAGCCTGCCAGAGTGGTACGTGCTACAAGATCTATATGGGAATGAGGAATCTTCTGTCGGTAGTTCCGATGGAGAAGATGAGGAGAAAGCAGTTGTGGCGACTCTTGATTGCTGGTCTAGCAGTGAGAGCGGTGGAGAAGCCGATGATGAAGAAGGATTGAACCTTGATCTGTGGGGCTCCGATGGAGAAGATGGGGAGATAAGCGCTGTCACTAAAAGCGGAAGGGTGATCCCCGAGATTGCAAAGATACCTGGGCCAGTACACCCAGTGGCAGAGAAAGAGCCAGAGGAGGAACAGATTATTAAGCAATTGAAGAAAACCACGGCTCAGATATCCATTTGGGATTTGTTGAGGCAGTCTCCCTCTCATAGGCAGAAGGTAGTGGAGGCTTTGGTTGAGGCCACAGTTGCCACCACTATTTCCCCATCAGAGCTTTTGGGTCTAATCAAGGGAGGATCCGAGGAGAGGTTGATCTTTTCCGATGCTGACTTACCGGCAGAAGGCCGTAATCATAACCGACCCTTATACATTAAGGCACAGATTAGCGGCAAGCACACTGCTTGCGTTATGGTGGACGATGGGTCTTCTATCAATGTATGCCCTTTGATAGCTTTACAAGCTTTTGGCTTAAGCAAGGACATGCTCAGCGAATCCGACCTGACTATCACGGCCTACGATAACTCAAGGAGGCAAGCCTCGGGAACCTTCAAGACCTTGGTCAAGACAGGACCTATCGAAGTGGAAGTCGAATTTGTGGTTCTGCCCATTCCTGCTAATTTCTCGGCTTTGCTAGGGAGACCCTGGTTTCATAAATTAGGAGGAGTGCCATCCACACTGCATCAGATGATAAAATTCCCGCACGAAGGGGAGGTGGTGACTATCAAGGCAGCCAGGGAAAACCAGGTCTCAGCGCTAGAAATTGCCAATCAGCTGTTCAGTGGTTTTCATGTATCTATGATAAAGGAAGAGCACGAATCAGGAGGTAGCCTGGCTGTGGTTAATATGTTGAAGAAGATGCACTATCTTCCTGGGGCTGGTTTGGGAAGAAGCTCCCAAGGGCTGCAGACCGCGATTACCACTCGAGGGCAGAAGAACCGTAAAGGTCTGGGGTACAGAGGTGGTTTTGGCAAGAAGAGGGTAACAGACAGGATTCCCCACATTTCAGAAAGCTTTGTCCCCGCATCCTCAGTATGTGCTTATACTGGTGAAGATGAACCGCAGTGGGTAGATGGGAGGATTGTCCCTGGCTTTGAGATTTTTAATGATGTATATGATTGGCACATCGGATTTGTCAAGACCGCTGAAGGCTTTTGGGATGAAGAAATCATGACCCAGGGGATCACTTGGGACAAGTGCGAGCTTGAGAGGAGATCGTTACTGAGAAAATGGTAGCTGCCAGGCTGAAAGGAAAAGGGAAGATAGCAGATTTAGAGCTGGAAGTGGAGGAGTTGAAGATCTCTTCCGACGTGCCTGAAGGGCCTCTGCTAGATCAGAAAGTCAATAGGCAAGCTGCAATAGCGTCAACCTCGGGAGCGGCAGAGGAAGTCTCTAGCCTAGATTGTCTTTTTATTCCAGAACTCTTTTATGATGTAGATGATAACAATAATATTATCAATAAGATGAACAATTTCACTTATTTGTGCGATGTTTCTGATGATTTCAACATGCATGAACATGATCATATTCCATCAATTTTTGACATTGACTCTACTGGCACAACGCCTTTCAATCTTGGAACTTCGGAAAATCCGAGAGAAATTCTAATAGCATCAAACATAACTCCTGAGGAGAGAAAAAATTTTGAGAGAATAATAACAAAACATGAAAAAGTCTTTGCCTGGACCTACGAGGATATGCCGGGGATTGACCGAGCCGTGGCGGAGCATGCCATCCCCACTTACCCAGATTGCAGGCCTGTGAAGCAGAAGTTGAGAAGGCTAAGGCCAGAATGGGCTGATAAGGTTAAGGAGGAAATCCGACAGCAGATCGAAGCTAAGTTTCTGGTGGAAGTCCAGTACCCTACTTGGCTGGCGAATGTGGTTCCTGTGGCTAAGAAGAACGGAAAGGTCAGGGTGTGCGTGGATTATCGAGATCTTAACAAAGCCTGTCCTAAGGATGATTTTCCACTGCCCCATATTGATGTATTGATAGACAGTGCCGCCAACTGCGCGATGTACAGCTTTGGGGATGGATATGTGGGCTACAATCAGATCCTGAACAAGATAGCTGACCGGGTCAAGACTGCCTTCATCACAGAGTGGGGTACTTATGCCTATCGGGTTATGCCTTTCGGCTTAAAGAATGCGGGGGCCACGTACCAGAGGATGGCGACCAAGATCCTAAGCGACCTGATTCACAAAGAAGTAGAGGTGTATGTTGATGATATGATGGTCAAATCAGCCACCCGAGAGGGGCACTTTGAAGCTCTAGAGAAGTTCTTCACCCGGATCGACAGGTATAATCTGCGACTTAACCCCAAGAAGTGCATTTTTGGGGTGACTTCAGGAAAGCTGTTGGGACATGTCGTCAGTCAGAGGGGGATAGAAATTGACCCCGATAAGGTGAAAGCTATCAGAGAGATGCCTGTGCCACAAAAGGAAAAAGATGTAAGGAGTTTTCTGGGCAAGTTGCAGTATGTTAGCCGGTTTATTGCCAAGCTCACTTCGATATGTGAACCTGTTTTTAAGCTGCTTAGGAAGAATCAGCCCGTAGTCTGGAATGAAGACTGCCAGAGAGCCTTTGATAATATCAGGGAGTACCTGTTAAATCCGCCAGTACTAAGACCTCCGCAACCTGTCAAACCGCTTATTCTGTACCTGGCAGTAGAAGACGGTTCAGTGGGCGCCATGATGGCTCAAGAGGATGAGTTTGGGGTGGAGTTTGCAGTTTATTACCTCAGCAAGAAGTTTCTGGCTTACGAAATAAAATATGCTGAAGTAGAGAAGATCTGCCTTGCAGTGATTTGGGCATCGAAGAAGCTAAGGCATTACTTTCACTCGTACAAGGTTCAGGCTGTAGCCAAGCAAAATCCTTTAAGATATTTGCAGGAGGCACCATCTTTGCTTGGAAAGATGGGGAGGTGGTTGCTCTTGCTACAAGAGTTTGATGTGCAATACATCACCCGCAAGACTATTAAGGGGCGAGCTGTAGCCGAATTTCTTGCTGAGCATCCTATCCAAGGGGACACCCTCGAATTTACCTTTCCTGACGAGAGCATAGGCACGATTTCTGTTCAAGGATGGCAATTGCATTTTGACGGGGCGGTAAACAACAAAGGAGCCGGAGTCGGAGTCATCCTAACAACCCCAGATAATGAGAAACTTCCTCTCGCTAAGAAACTGAGATACAAAGCAACCAACAACGAAGCTGAGTATGAAGCATGCACTTTTGGGTTGGAGGCTTTGGCTGTGTTGGGGGCCAGAAATGTAGAGGTATTTGGTGATTCGTCCTTGGTAATAAACCAGATCCGAGGTGAGTGGGCTGTTAAGGAAGAGCGACTGGTCCCTTATGTTCAATATCTGAAAGGGATGTGTGGGCAGTTTGAGATTTGCACCTTCCACTTCGTGCCAAGAGACGAGAACCGTTTGGCTGATGCGTTGGCAACCTTAGTATCAATATGGGATAACCCTGAGGGAGTGGCCATGAAGCCGGTGCTGATTTCGAGCTTTGATAGGCCCAGCTTTGAAACCGTGCCTGTAATGGAATTAGAGGTGTCAGATGGGAGGCCGTGGTACTTTGATATCATGAATTACTTGGAAAGCGATAGATTTCCAGAGGAAGCCACTGAAAAAGATCAGAGGATGATACGTAAGTTATCTACTCAGTTCATATCCTTGGAAGGGGTGCTGTATAAGAGACGGTCAGATGGGATCCAGCTCAGATGTTTGAATGAGAGAGAAGCGCGCAAGATAATGGAAGAAACCCATGCAGGGGTCTGCGGGGCCCACATGAATGGTGCGACCTTGGCCAAGAAGATAATGAGGCAAGGCTTTTATTGGCTTACGATGGACACTGATTGTTCAAAATATGTCAAGCAATGTCAGTTGTGCCAACAGTACGCGGATCTGAGGCACCTGCCGGTATCAGAGCTACATAACTTAACATCTCCTTGGCCGTTTGCCGCCTGGGGGATAGATATCATTGGGGAGATTCGCCCTACGGCGTCCAATGGGCACAGGTACATCATAGTCGCGATCGACTACTTCACCAAATGGGTCGAGGCAGAATCTTTCAAGAAAATTGACGCAAGGGATATGGCCAGGTTCATAGAGAGGAATTTGATCTGCAGATATGGTCTCCCTCACCACATAGTGTCTGATAATGGAGTGCAGTTTATGGGAGAGACCAGAAAACTTCTTGAGAAGTACGGTGTTGAGCATCATAAATCCTCTCCCTACCGACCGCAAGCGAATGGAGCAGTGGAAGCCGCCAATAAGAATGTGAAGAAGATCTTGTCCAAGATGGTCCAAACCTACAAAGATTGGGCTGAGAAGTTGCCCTTCGCCCTGTGGGGATACAGAACGACAGTAAGATCATCTACGGGCGCTACACCATTTTCTCTGGTATACGGAACAGAAGCAGTATTGCCGGTAGAGATAGAGCTTAAATCATTAAGGGTGGTCATGGAGGCCCAAATCCCGGAAGCCGAATGGGCGCAGCAGAGATTGCAGCACTTGAACTTGCTGGATGAGAGTAGGCTGAAAGCTTATTATCATAATCAGATATATCAGAAGAGATTAGCGAGAACTTTCGGAAAGAAGGTGAGGAAACACCCGCTGAAAGAGGGGGACTTGGTGTTCAAGCAGATGAGGCCAGGAATACCAGATATCAGGGGGAAATTCAGGCCTACCTGGGAAGGGCCGTACATCCTTAAGAAGCTGTTGTCCAGAGGGGCTGCAATCTTATCAGACAGCGATGGGAACGAGTTCAAGGAGCCAGTCAATGTCGACAGACTCAAAAGGTTCCACGGCTAAAGACCAAAATAAAAAGAAGAGAATAAAATGCCCTGCAAGTCGAAAACCGAAAAAAGGCGGCTGTGCTAAAATTGGGCGCCTCGACAGGGTGAAAACCGAAAAAAAGGCATCCTGTGCAAAAATTAGAGGCATGAGAGAGAATGTTCGATCGTGAAAACCCGAGAGGGCCGATCGGTAACAGGAGTTGATGCTGTTAAAATTTGGTTTCATGTATTGATAGTGCATAAGCAGCTGAGTAAATGCCAAAACTGATCATGTATGTTGAAATTATCTAGAAATGCACACGAAACTTGTGAAAGGGATGAATATTATTCTTTTCACTTTTGTCATTTTCTAGTTCTGCATTAAAAAGAAATGTAGCAAAAAATACACATGTAGGCTAAACTAGGTCTTGCTGCTGCTCTCGCCGATCAGATGCTTGAGCCCTCGAGTCCTATTATCGGAGGTTGGGCTGAGGATCCACTTCTTGTACCCGCTGGTTGAGGATGCAGAATGATTGCCAAACCTCGGGATGACAGTCTTCACAGGTAATCTGCCCCATAGCTCATGATACCGGGAAGCAAATGCGACCGAGAGATCTCCTCCTCGGAAAGCAAGGGGAACCCTCACTATATCCTGGGTCATCCCAAGCTGCCGTGAACATCGCGAGGTAATGCAGAAGGTAGCCTGGCGGAGGCCGCAGAGGGGGACACAACCTGATGACCCATCGGTGACCGCATGAGACAGCGGGAGCCAGGCGGATGTAAAACTGATATCGTCATCTGACAGCTCACTAAACCTGGTAATGCCTTCACTAGTCGTGGCACACCCATACAGTCGCCGACGAGGCAAGAAATGGCTCGGCATGTACCGCGGAATGACTCGGGGAGGTGGTTCAGACAGCATCTTCAGTTTTTCCTGTAGCCAGATCTGAAAAAAAAAAAAAAAAAAAAAAAAAAAAAGCCGCTGGAGTAAGTAGGGTTTGCTTTAGGCAAAAATAAGGCACAGGGTTGTGTGAAAATCCGAAAGGACGCACCTCCCGTAAAGAAAAGCTAGTGTGAAAATCCATAAGGGACGCACTACCTTTAAAATAATGACGTACCTGGAGTAATAAGGGGCTACCGGTAAATGTTGTAGTGGACCCAGAGCTCACAGCGTCCAGACCTAAGATGGTTTCGGCCAAAACAAGTGGTAGAGGGGACAATCCTAGATGAAAGTCACTCAGAACTCCAAGCAGACGAAAGTCGCCTGTCAGGCCTCCTGGAACAACAGTAAGGAAGTTCACCATGCAGAATAGGAACGTGATACTTACCCGATAGGTGGGGATGTCAGTGAACTGATCTAGGGCCTCGATCAGGGGCTCCAGAGAAAAGGAGGAACTCAGAGGAATCAGCCGGTTGGCCGCCGAGGGGGATATCCCCAGGGCTAGGGCTACGTCCCGGGTCTGAAGTAGGTCGCAGCGGGGGATGCAAGGCAAGGCGCCAGGAGGGAACTGGGCTCCCAGAATGGAAGCCAATTCTTCAGAAAGAGGGCACAGTTCCTGATAGGTGAACTGGAAGACGTGAAATCGAGGGTTCCAGAAATGGGTCGCCGCCAGGAGGAGGTTCTGGTTGATTTTCACCCGACACAGATATTTTAGCCCAGCCAGAGAGGAAAGGGCGCCTTCTCCCCAAGTGTGTTTGTCATCTAAGATATGGTGCATCCTTTGAGCAGGAGGGGAGAACATTTTGAGAAGAATGAAATCCCAAGGTGCTGGAAAATGAAGAGACAAGAAAATCTTGCAGATTTTATAGGAGAAGGTCACCGACGGCCTGCCCGCCCCTCTACAGGGACGGTCTGCCCGCCTCTCTACGGAGACGGCTTGAACGTCCTTCCATAGAGGCGGCCCGTCCGTCGGAAGTCCACCGGGCAGAAACACGCGTCATCATCGCATTCATCACGAAATTAAATTGCATTCATTTCGCGACAGACGGCCAGCCCGTCGGTCGCTTTTACAGACGCCCTGCCCGTCGGTCACGAAATTCTATATAAGGGCGAGTGACAGACGGCGCAAACGTTGCTGTCCCTTTCTCCTTCCTCTCTCAAGCGGTTTCTAAGTAGTTTTTGGCGTTTTTTGAGTCTTTTCTTCTTATTTTTTCGCGATTTCTTCGTTTTTTCGCATTATATACTCACCCGGTGCTCGGATATTTGTATTTCCCTAATTTCTACACTTCTCCGGATTGCAAGTAAGTAAATAATTACTTCTCTCTTATTTATTTATCTATTTATTTAATTCAGTTCTACATTCTTTCTTCTTTTAACTCTAAGGAATCTTAAATAGCTTCAGAATTCAGGGGGAAATGCTGCCCAATTTTCTATATTATTTTGTAGTTAAATCCGAACTTTTTGCATGATCACATAAAAATAGAGTTTTTCTATAACCTTGGTGCTGTAGAGTTACACCTTTTTAGCGCACCATTTTGTGCATTTCTTTGCTTTTATGGCCTGAGGCAATTATTTTGATTTGTTGGGGGTACACTCTTGCCGGGGTGCGCCCCATTTAAAGCATTTACTATTGCTAGGGCCTGAGGCCTGTTGTCTTGCTTTTTTCACGCAGGGGGTAGGGCACGTCCCTGCCCGGGTGCTGCCCAAATTTTTATCTTTTATTCTAGAATTGAATATTTATTTACTTTTCGAGTATGATGCATGCCTTAGGACTTGGAAAGCCCATCTTTATTCGCTTTAATTATCTCCGTGAGGACTACATGTTCCTTTGCCATGATGCGTGCAAGGCATGTTAGGATACTTCCGTAGACAGGATGTTTGCTATTTTTATCTGTCATTACTTTTTTATCTCATGATGGGCCGCCATTGCCCTGTTAAGGCCTAGATGGGCCTTAGATTTTGAAAAATAAACCTGATAGTGCTTGCTTTGCTAAGTTTTCGCTATCTGACTTTTTCCTTTTTACAGGATGCCTCCCAGACGCAGAGCACCACAGGCCCAGCCCGAGCTTGAGGCCCCGGCTTGGATGGATGATGAGTCCGCCCAGAGGTACAGGGCGTTGGCTCAGGTAGAGTTTCGGGCCAGCCGCTTTGTATCTCGCCCTTTTTTAGAGGCCCTCGGGTTGGCCCCGGAGTTCGATTTACTTGCCGAGGGAGCGGGCTGGACAGAGTTTCTTGAGCCTGCCTTCCAGACATTTCCAGAGGCTACCCGCCAGGTCTTGGCCACTCTCCGTTACACAGGCTTTCAGAGCGCAGATACTGACCCGGGGGTGATACAGTTTTGGTTTGATGGCGACCATGTCAGCATCACCAGGCAGAGGTTCGCTCAGGCTATGGGGCTTCCTTCGGGGGAGGAGGTTGAGATCCCGCGGCGAGCGGTGAGACGCGCCCATTGGGCGGCTATTGCTATACCAGGAGTGCTGTATGATCACGATACAGCGAAGAGCACCGTACTGGTGTCTCAGGCACTCCGGTATCTGCACAGAGTGCTTTCCAGCTCGTACCTCGGTCGAGCTGGTAATCCAGGGTCGCTTAACGCGGCCGAGATCTGGAGCCTCTGGGCTATGGTGGCAGGCCAGCATCTCAACATTAGCCACGAGATCTTGGCCAACCTGGCCAGAGTGGGCAGAGGGTCGACACCAGTGGTGATGGTAGGGGGGGTCATCACCCGATTACTGTTGGGATTGGGGTTTACACCCGAGAGGCTGAGAGGACCTCTACCGGAGGGGATCCATGTAGATGCTGCAGCAGCGGTTCAGATGGGGATGATCTCCCCGATTTTTGGCCAGGCAGAGGCCTACAGGGTGTTGACTATCCATGAGACCCGGCGGTTGTTCTCGCTTCCACCCTTGGGGGCAGATCCTGATCACCCAGAGCACCAGGAGGAGCAGCCTCCACAGCCCGAGCCACAGGCCGAGCCACAGCTCCAGCCTCCGCAGGTGCAGCCTCCACAGACTGAGCCTCAGCCGGAGCACCAGCCTCCTCCACCTCCTCAGTCCCAGGCAGTGCCTCCGCCACAGCACCAGGAGCCTCCTAGGACCCCCATGGATTTTGATTTTGAGGTCACGATGGACGAGCTCTTCGGCTCTTCACCGGCGTCTAGGGTCCCGACTCCGGCCCCGTCACCAGGTACCAGGATACAGAGGCCTGCCCGCGAGCCCTTCGAGAGATACCATCCGTACTCCCGAGGCGATCCTGGGGCATCCACTTCTTCGGCACCACCACCAGAGCCAGCGCCACATCAGCCAGCTCAGCCGGACTATTTCCAGCTCCTCTCCTCCATATTTACGGCCTTTGAGCGGCGACAGGATGAGAGGGATAGGGCCATTCATGAGAGGTTGGATCGCCAGCAGACTGCTATCCAGGAGCAGTCTCAGGCAGTGGAGCGCCTATCCCGAGAGCAGGCAGGCTACATGGAGCATGCAGCGAGGGAGCAGACTCGGGCCATGGATGCCTTTAGAGATGAGCAGATTCGAGTTCTGGAGGCCTTCAGGGGAGAGCAGATGAGGCTAGTTGAGCAGATTGCTCAGGGGCAGAGAGAGTTGAGGCAGCAGCTCGCTCACGATGTGGGGACGTCGCAGGACCAGGCGTCGCAGAGGGTTGACATGACCCTTCAGATGATTGACGAGTCACTGGACTCTCTGAGATCCCGCGTCCAGGCGATAGAGGGGATTCTCCCTCCTCTTTCCCAGACCATGAGAGAGTTCCGGGAGCAGACGGAGCAGAGCTTAGAGCGTAGGAGAGCAGCCGCCGTTGAGCAGACCACTCAGCTGAGCCAAGCCTTCAAGAAGTTGGGGGAAAAGATCTCTGAGACCTTAGGGTTTCTGGGCACTTGTACCCAGCCCTTCTTAGATGGCTATGCTTAGGTACAGTTCAGGCGAGCCCATGATCACGAGGCAGGACCCTCTACAGCTCCGTCACCACCTCAGGCCCGTCCACCTCCGCCAGGGACCGTGCACATATCAGATGATGAGGATCCCGATGAGCCTTCAGACTACACACCTCTCTGAGCTTCAGGGAGTTATTTTTGTATCTCTTGTATTTTGTATATGCATTGTACAAAAATGACATTTCTAGTGGAAAACTTTTGCTCCATTATTTGCATGTTTTTCTTTTCGATTAATTACTTAAATAACACCACAGGAAGTGTATATTCTCATATTTACTCATGTGTCGATAAAAATGACAATAAAAAAATAATAACACGAAAGAAAGACAAACAACAAAAGAATAATAATCAATAACAGGTCAAAAGATGACCTTTCAAACATGAATTAACAAAATCTTTTATCTCACAGGTATAAAGGAATACCAACCTAAGCACGGACATCGATTAAGGAGGTCTCCTTCGAAACAAGGAAACCAGCGGAGTTTTCACACTCCAAGATCGAAGCTGCAGTTGAAGAAACACTGCTCTTCACCCCGAAGCTGCGGTTCAAGAAACACCGCTCTTCACCAGATCGAAGCTGCAGTTGAAGAAACACTGCTCTTCACCCCGAAGCTGCGGTTGAAGAAACACCGCTCTTCACCAGATCGAAGCTGCAGTTGAAGAAACACTGCTCTTCACCTCGAAGCTGCGGTTGAGGAAACGCCGCTCTTCACCAGATCGAGATTGAAGCCAAAGCTTGCTGCATCTCACCAAGCCCTACGGATCGAGATGAGGTCTAACCGGCAAAAAGGTATGGAAGGTGAAAAGCCGCCGAAGGTACGCTTTCTTTCCAACCTTTCTCTGAGTTTTGGCTTATCTAGGCACTTGTGCGCTAGTTTCCCCAAAACTGGGGGCAACTGTAAGCACCGTGTCCTGGAGCGGTCCGGATCGGAGGTTACCCTATGATGAAATCAATGTTCAAGGCCTGTGCAGGAGGCTGAAGTTGGAGGTTTTAGTCCCACGTTCCATGAGAAATGAGGTTTTTCTACACTTCAGGGGCAGAGGGGGAGAAAACGGGAGTTTTCCGAGTAAAAAAGGTTTTTTGTCCTCCACAGACGGCCAGCCCGTCTGTGGAGATAGCCCGTCGCTCCGAGTCACCGACGGCTCAGGGTTTTTTCCGACGCCCGTCGGAAAGTCACCGCCCCTGTCAGGAGCCGCCTGGTTTCCCGGAGCACGCAACCGTTCCGACGCCCGTCGGTGGATGTGGCAGGGCCGTCGGAAGTGTCCTTGTGTCAGTAGGATTCTTCCGACGCCCGCCCCTACGCACCGACGCCCGTCGGTCGTGTCTGGCTATATAAGGTCCGGATTTTCACTTCAAAAAGGTGGAAAATTTTTCAGAAGAGGAAACTCTGCCAAAATTCGGGCATATTTTCTCTCTCTTCCAAAAACACACATTTTCCAAAAAAAATTTACTTAATCAAGGATCAAATCGATCAAAGGAACTAAAAGCTAATTAGTTTTCTTTAGATTTGAACTCCTAAATCGACTTTCTGAAGGATCGGAGGTGAAATAGCTCATTTTCTCTCTCTAATCTTTCATTCTCTTACTTTCTCGTGGAACGCGCGGGGATCTAACCGACGCCCGTCGGTCAACCAGGAAAGGCCGTCGGTGGGTTCTGCCTCCGTTTTTTTGATCATTTTCCATCTCTATTCAGTCCCTTCGATTTCTTATGTGTTAATTTTATGAATGTTAACATCTCTTAACTTTTTGTGAGTGTATATTGGTTCCCTTGGATAATTTCGAGCTTGAGCGGTTGCCTACCATGCATGGTGGATTTCGTCTGGTTTAGTTTTCTTAAACCTCTTGATTTATTTCTCTCGCTCTTTCATTCATTGATTATTTTATGTATATGAATAAGCTCTTTTATCCCGTTAAATGTAAGAATAGATCAACATTTTATACTTAAACAAAATTGAGTTTTGTATAAAATGTAAAAAGGGTCCAACGCCCTATTTTCATCCAATAAAAATAATCACATATTAAATATCCCATTTTCAATGATGATGCATGAGAGGACCGAAGTCCTCAAAATAAATAATGCCCCGATTTGTGTATGAACCGCACATTTACATAAGGGAGTTGTATTCCGCTCCTTGTGTTATTGTAATTTATCGCTTTTGATATCTATTCTGCTCATTTACTGCTTTCCGAATGTGAATAAATGCGCCTTTTAAATCAACTGCATAGTGTGGAGAGAGAGCGGACAAATGACATTAAAATTTGATCATAAATTAATCGAGGTAGAAATAGATGAGAAATCCCGGACCCAGCTCTGGTCTTTGGGGCTCGAGAGGTTAGAGGTTATCCTCCAAAATACTTCTTGGGTCACGAGGCTTTAGCGCTAATCCTAGGCTCTTTTGGGCGAGAAGTTTACCTTCCAAGACCCCTCTAGCTGGCCCAAAATGGATACCAAGCGCAGTCTTAGGCTCTCCGAGGCGAGAGTAACTTTCCCAATGTTCTATTGGGTGGCGACTCCATGATACCTCTTTGTTGCCCAACATAGACGCACTTGCGATTTATTGCAAGATGCCAACGGACCCGCAAATGCCCCGGCCGCCCACGTGCGGGCGGTCCGAAAGGGCGGCCGCGGGGACCCGGCGCGCGTCACACCATTACACTATAAAATGATCCCAATGGGACCATTTTCACTGCACTGCACTTCATTGATCACTGAATATCACTGAACACTGAAATTTACACTGGGATAAGCCGTCATTGGCCTATTAATAATGAGTCGCCATGACTCATACCGCAGTGTGGAATCCCTATGGCTAGCCAATTATATCCTGGACTAGATTTCACTACCAGACAGCTACTAAGGGCAATATTTTCTTAAAATTTATATAATTATCACCTTATGTCAACATATAGAATTTGTTATACTTCTCATTTTCACTTACCTTTTAACATATGCACTCATTTATCATTATATAATCACTTTAAAACATTAGACTACATATAACACAAAAGTATACATGTACACACTTAAGTTCACCATTCAGCTACACATTCCACTTTTCATATATTGCACTATAATTTTTCTTAATCATTGAACCATACTTATTTCATGTTATACATGCCTCATATATCATTATTATGCCATAATTTATTTCATATTCCAATTTATCCCTCATTATTTAATTCGGCCATTAACACACTCACACCATTCAATTTCTTTTCTAGATTTCTTTCACTCCATCAAGCATTACACTTATTAATCATGTTATAACTATCATTTACAAGCCTTAAATTAACTTAGAATTCATTAAAATCCCTTAAATTCCATTCGGCCTCACTTAGGTTTCTCATACCATATTAATTTAATTTTATCTAATCATGTTTATACACTAATTTAAGTCCATTAAACATGAATATCAAGTTAGATTTATTATACACATCTCCTTCATATACCTAACCTTAAACATAACCTAAAAATTAAGACAACCATTAGGAAATAGATAGATTTAGTAACCACAAACCTCTTTTTCAAGCTCTAGAGTGCTTCAAGCTTGCTTTTCCTTCCCTTTGGTGTGAGACTCACCCTCCTCACCTTGAATTCCTATTATGGCCGAATAGAAATATGCTCATAACTTTAAAACAAAGCTTCAAATCAAAAATATAACTTCATAAACGTGTTCTACAGCCCCAAAAACATTAGTAGGGACCAATGAAATAATTTTTAAACCCCTAAATCATATGCCCAAAAATACACCATAAATGTTGCTTACTTGTTTTCTCAACTTCTAGTGCACCAAATGAGCTCAAATCACTTCCAAAAGATTTCAGAGGAGCTGAAATTTAGGTAGGGAGCTAAGATTTGAGGAGAAATTGGAGTAGAAGAGATGAAAATGGAGGAAAGAGAGAGAAAAGTGGTTATATTTTGAAGGAAGAAGAAGATCCAGCCACTTCCCATCCTTATCTAAACCTACATGAATCGAACCTGTCCAACCGAAGTGGTCCGACCGATTTAAACCAAAATTTTGGTTTTTCGGTTAATTTACACCTTTCTTAAGCATCTATATGTTTCTCTCATTATTTTAACTTCTAACCAATTCCATTGACTTTAAACATCGAAAATAGACTTCCTGCAAAATTTCAGCTCAATCGGAGCTCATTTGGGCACCAGTTCGCTTAAACCGATCCGATTCGGTTAATTTTTTCCTCAGCCGTAAAATTCAACTCTAAGACTGTTAATATTCACTGAAATCATTCCCATTACATTATTTAACATACTAGATTTCTATTGGGCCACATAAGCCTCACATAAACCCTCGGTCAAACCCCGGTTCAAATTGAACCGAACCAGAGACCAACTTCAAACTGACTTTCGAAAGCCGTTTTAGCTCCGATTTCAGTTCCGGTTTCGCCACTAGACTCCTTATGACCCATAGATCATTTTTCCGAAATTTAAAATTTTCAGCCGCCGGACAGCCGGGTCCGTTGTATAACCAGCCTAGTGTCACCCGGCCCCGAACCAATACACTTATCACTATAGTTTAACACTGGTAAACTCACTCCCTACAAAAATCGACGCCGCGATTCTTATGGTAACACTGAAATTTCATTCTGACACTACTAGACCGGTATTTGGGCTATTACACTATCAAAGCCCCATCCTAGGGTAATCAGTCGTTATTCTTTGAGGCATTTCTCTCTAGGCATCAGTTGCATTCCTTTAACTTTCTGGATGAATGTGTTGCCAGATTAGGTGAGGTAGCGAATGAGGATCGGGTTCTCTAGGGCTTCATGAGGCTGCCTTTTTACCTTACCTACCCATCGTGCTCGATATTTCAGACGGATTAATGAGGCATCCCTATCTTTCCAAGGTGGGCCTTATCTTTGGCTTTTACCTCCAGATTCCACGGCCTCTAGGTGAGTTGTCGGTAAAGACTATTATGCTATTTATCGGGGGTTGTTCTTTCACTCCCACTAATGCATTCAAGAGGTAGGTGCTTAGTCCCGCAATCGATACTAGAACTCATTGACTTAAACATCTGGATGGTGAGAGCAGTACCAAAGTGTAGCCATTCAGATTTCGTGCATTCAGCAATAAACAACATTTCTCTTTTTATAAATGAACTAGAAAACAATGAACACATGTAGTCGCAAAGATTGTGTACATTTCGGTATGATTTCTTTATACATGATCATTATCTAACATTGATTCAAAATGCAAAACTACATCTAATCTCAGACTATATCTTGTAAGCATCAAACTCCTGTCTCCAATCAGCCCTCTCGGGTTTTCTTGATTGGACATTTTCTCTCGAGCCTCTAATTTTTTCCCAGCATGCTGTAGACACCGGGTCTTGAGGCAGTCCAGGTCAGAGTTATTCGATGAAGAGATCAACGTCAGTTTTCGGATAAATGGATGAAATTCAGAGGTTTTCGTCTTTCATGTTTCGCAAGGATTAAAATCTTTTTCTATGGCATGGAGCTTTGAAAGAGTTTGAAAATTTTGAAATGGGGAGTTTTGCTCCACAGACGGGATGCCCGTCTGTGGAGGGGCGCCCGTCCCTACTTGGGGTGATCCCCGTCTCTAGGCATAGTGGGGACGGGCACGTGGCGGTATAGGAATGCCCGTCCCTAGTACCGCGCTCCGTCTGTAGTCGGTTTTCCGCGTGTGCCCTTAGTAGGGATGCCCGTCGGTAGTTGGAGGGATGCCTGTCGGTACATTAACTGATTGGATAATGCCGGATTGGATTAAATCTAATCTGATCTCTTTCAATCCTTGGATAAAATTGGTTTAAATTTGAACTTTAAAGTCCTTTTAAAATTCAAATTTTAAACTAATGGTTATCCTAATTATCTCCAAAAAGAACTCTATAAATAATGGATTAAATTCCATTTTTAGGGGTTAGAAAATTTGACAATTTTTGTGAGAAAAAGTAACAAGTTTTTAGAGAAAAATTCTTTGGAAAAGTTATCAAACCTTTTAAGAGATTGGGTTTTTTAGAAAAGGTTTTGGGAGTAATTTATCAAAAAGGCCTCTGTTTACTTTTCAGAATTTTATTTGATAAAACTCCTTCCAGTTAATTGATTTCTTCAAAATTTCTCTTGCGAATTAAGCTGATTTGAGGTAACGAAATCCATTCGTTTCCATCAATACAGCCAATTCAAACACTCGATCGCTATCAGATTTTTAGAACAGAAAATACAAATTTTCCTGCCTTGATATATTTTCCTTTGATCCTTGTGGAGCGTCCGGGGACCGAAACCATTCGATATTCACCCAACAGGAAAAATTCGATGGTAAACATTCTGAACTAATATTTATACAATTTAATTGCTTTACATTGATTGTTTTCATTTTCTAAATTAACCATCTTTTAATTAAAACTTCGAAGAGTTTATTTTAAATTTAGTAATCTGGAGTGACCGACGGGCAAAGTGGTTTCCACTCCGTCCGCCGGTCACACCATGTTTTTAAAGTTATTTTTTACCCCTTTTTATTCCCTTTATCTTTTAATTCCTTTCTTTTAAGTTTCTCATTATTTTCCTTCTCTTTATTTTTTTTGCAATTTTGATACTGACATGTCTATTCCTATGAGCTATTTTCGGACCATTCGGAATTGGGTTTGTATACGATGGTGGTCGCATCAATTTGAGGATTTTCATCCGGGTTCTTTCTTTACCCTTTCTTTCATATTATGTTATTGTCAAGATTATTTCAATGTCATTAAAGTGAAAAGGGCCAAGTATTTATAATAATTAATTTGAGGTTTTCTCGAAAGCTGCGGGCCAATGTCCTGTTTTTAACCAACAAATTGACACTTCTTAAAAATTATTTTATAATAAATATGCGTGCGAGGACCAATGTCCTCATCATTAACGAATATCCCGTTTTATGCATGTATTTACACTTTTACAAATGGGAGTTGTATTCCGCTCCTGGTGTTATTGTAATTTGTTTCTAAATACTTTATTTTTGATTTTGCTTTCACTTATCGCTTTTGGCGTGAATAATTGCGCTTTTAATTAAACTGCATTGTGTGGAAAGTTGGTGAAACAATAAATTCAAAAATGAATTATAATATTAATCAAGGTACGAATAAATGAGAAGTCTCGAACTCACTCTGGTCTTTGGGGCTCAATGAGGCGAGAGGTCTAGGACTTCCAAGACACCTCTTGAGTCTCACCAAAATACTTAAATATATAAATCCTAGGCTCCAGGGGGTAGAGGCTGAGACCTCCAAGATCTCTCTGGCTAGCCCAAGATGGATATGTATGCGTCGTCTTAGGCTCGACGAGGCTAGACGACCCTTCCCAATGTTCTATTGGGTGGCGACTCCAAGAAACCTCATTATTGCCCAAAATAGACGCACTTGTAAATACCTTACAAGTTTAATTGAATCCCATCTTGATCGCCCTAAAGCGGGCTTTCGGGTGGCCACGGGGTTCGGCGCACGTCACAGTGGCGACTTCGCTGGGGACAGTACTCGAGACTTCGATTCGAAAGTACCTTGATTAAAAATTATAATAGAGTTTTAGTTTAAAAATTTCATCTTCTTTCAAAACTGCATTGCATTGCATTAGAGCCTTAGATCTATGCTAGTTTGGTCCCTCTTTTAGCCCCGGTGCATTCCCGAAGCACGACCCTATTTTCACTCAATTTAGGGAAGTGTTAAGGATAATCACCAGCCCGAGCCTCGTACCGTCATGGTATATTAAATGGAGACTCGATCGGTCGTTATGCTCATGATGAGCTAGACCCGTCGGCAGGGACCATGCTTGGGTAACCCTAAAGTAACACCACCCTTTGACCAAAGGTCAAGTAATGGAAATAGTTACTTCCCTTAAATGGTATGAACCTTAATACTATGCCTGCTGTATGGATCATTATGTATTGGACAAGCCCAGATAGTTTGACTGGTCACCTAATCAAAGGTTTTCATGCCCCGATAGGCCCAAGATGAATTATTCGAATTGCCTAGATACATAATGATCATAACCCATCCACCTGTGCATTAGTTAGGAGAGGTTATGCTGCCGGATTTTCACTGTGCACGATACGTATTCATCGGGTCCCCAGATGACCCATGGGCCAATCCCACCTAGGAAAGAGACTATGACCTCGTGTGCGGGAGTAATAAGGTTGGAAGGACCTATGTTCTTGCATGTGGCTTGTGAGTGTTGCATAGCACGATCATGCATTTTTAGCACAGTCATGCATCATCCTGACCCCTTGTATTCAATAGCCATCATAGATTCGCCTAGGTGGACAAGAGGGTCTCGGGGGCGCCTACGCAGAAATCCGTTCTTTGAGTTACCAAAAAGGGTAGAGTATCCGGACACTTCTTCTGAAACCAGTTACGCTACTTCAGATCAGTTTTTAGTACCCGAAGAAATGGCAAACTCACTGAGAGGGGCAGAGGCCACCAGGCAATGATAGCAGAGGAAGTGGGCAAAAGGTTGGAAGAATTTGAGAATCGGATGATGGCAATGATAGCTACAATGGGTCAATAAGTGGCCCCGCAGAACCCACAACCTCCCCCTATGAGAAATAATGAAAAGGAGGAGGTCAGAGAGGACCCACAAGAGGAAACTCGCCCGGCACTTGTGAACCTAAGAGCTACTACCTCGGGGGCACAGAGGGGAAGACCTGTCACAAGGCTGGATGACGATTGGGAGGACGAAGAATCAGAGGAACGTATGTCTGAGAAAGGGAAAGCCCCTCAAATCGAAGAGGCCATCTGAAGGAAGATGGAAGAGAAATTTGAAGCTATGACGAGAATGTTGACGAAAGGCCGAGGAATGAACCCTGAGGATAAAGAGTTAGAAGGAGAGGATCTAGTCCCAATGAACTTTAAAATGCCGGATGTGCCAAAGTTTGACGGTACTTATGATCCCCTAGCACATATAAAGCAGTATTCGCTGGTGATGAAGGGCACCACTTTGACGAAAAAATAGAAGATTGAGTACTTTTGCTTGAGCTTGATGGGCCCGGCAGTGGATTGGTACCACGGGCTCGATCGCCGAACTAAAGAAGACTGGGATTTATTAACGGAGGAGTTTTTAAGGCAATACAACTGCAGTACAAGGATGGAGGTAACCTTGAAGGACCTGGAGTTGTTACAGCAGAAAGGGGGTGAGTCCTTCCACGAGTATCAAACCCGGTGGAGGAATCGGGTGATGGAAATGAAGAGAAAACCAGATTCAAAGGATCAAATACGGCTATTCATTAAAAATGTGAGCCCATATTTAAGAGAGGGTTTAAGGATGAAAGGACAGAAGGATTGGGAGTCGCTGAAGGACATCGCTATTGAGGCTGAGGGAGAGTACCTTGTTAAGAAAGCAGGTAATGAAAACTATCCCAGGAGGGGTAGCACTAGCCAGGGGGCCAGTAGACCATCAGGTTTCGCCAGTGGTACAAGGAAGACTGCTGAGGTGTCAGCTGCGAACGCTACCCCGAGGTGTTTTTCCAATCTTGGAAGATCTTTATCGTGGGTATTGAGAAGATTGATGAAAGAAGGTAAGTTACAACTTATGCCACCCAAACCTACTAAAACTCAAGGCACGCCAGGGCATAAGGATGAGGAGTATTGTGCATATCATCAGCACACCGGGCATATAACTGATAACTGCAAGACGTTGAGGCACGCGATTCAATATTTAATCGACTCAAAGTAGATCACTGACCCGGAGAAGAGAAGGGGTCAAAAGAAAGCTGGGTACAATAGCATGCCTCCGCCAGTGAATATGATCGGGTCCAATTTGCCCGAGAACTTTGTGTTGAAGGAGTTATACGGCAACGATATCCACACTGCTGTCACAAACCTCTATGAGGGGAGTGAAGAAGGGCTTCCCGCTGCAGTGATCGATTGTTGGTCCACTGATGATAGTGGAACTGAAAATGATGATTCTGAAGTATTTTTTGACCTATGGGGTTCGGAGGAGGAAGGAAAAGAGCCAAAGAAGAAGGAAGTGGGAGCTGTGACCCGAAGCGGAAGGGTAGCTCCAGAAGTCGAGAAGCCCCAAGAGTTGGTTGAGCCCAGGAGAGGAAAGGAGCCGGAAGAAGATCCGATTATTAAACAACTAAAAAAGACACCAGCTCAGATTTCAATATGGGACCTTCTGAGACAGTCACCATCACATAGACAAAAGGTGGTAGAAGCTTTGTGCGAAGCAACAGTGGCAACAACCATCTCGCCTACGGAACTTCTGGATGTAGTGAAAGGAGGATTAGGGGAAAATGTTGTTTTTACTAGTGCTGATTTGCCAGCAGAAGGCTGCAATCATAATCGCCCTCTGTATATAAGGGCGCAGATTAACCAAAAGTACACCGCCTGTGTAATGGTAGATGATGGTTCTTCGATAAATGTGTGCCCAAAGGTAGCAATGGCAGCTTTTGGGGTAACAGAGGATATGTTGGCAAAATCTGATCTTACCATCACGGCATATGACAACTCACGTAGGCAGGCTTCGGGGACATTCACAGCAGTGGTGAAGACGGGACCGGTAGAGTCAGAAGTGGAGTTTGTGGTGCTGCCTATACCCGCCAATTTCTCGGCTTTGCTAGGCAGACCATGGTTTCATAAGTTGGGGGGAGTCCCCTCTACACTACACCAGATGGTAAAGATACCTCACGAAGGCCAGATTGTGACTATAAAGGTTGCAAGAATCAAGTTTCGGTACTGGAGATAGCTAGGCAGCCGTTTAATGGGTTTCATGTTGCCATGATAGGCGAAGAAGAGCAGAAGGAAGAAAGCCCCCAGGTATTGAATATGATGAAAAAGATGTCATTTCTCCCTGGCGCAGGACTGGGCAAGAATTCTCAGGGGATGCCAACAGCTGTTACCACCAAGGGCCAAAAGGATTGAAGGGGCCTAGGATACACAGGTGTTGTAGAGAGGGGTGAGAAGTCAAAAATCGAAATTCCTCATATCTGGAAAACTTTTGTGCCAACAAACTCAGCATGTGCCTATACAGGGGAAGAGGAACCTCAGTGGCTGAATGGAAGAATTGTGCTAGGGTTCGAGGTTTTCAATGATGTCTATGACTGGGACATTGGATCGAGTAAGCCAGCAGAGGGCTTTTGGGTTGAAGAAATCATGACCAGTAAGACAATTTGGGACCGTGAGATGCCTGAAGAAGTGATGACTAAGAAAATGGTAGCCGCCTAGCTGAAAGGGAAAGCGAAGGTAGAGGGAACCATGCAGGAGTTGATTGGGAGCCCCTGAAGAGCCAAAGTGATGCAGAACCGTCAACCGTGGCAGATATGCCAGCAGAGGAGGAAGAGGAAAATAGTTTAGATTTTCTTTTTGCTTCAGAACTTTTCAATGATGTTAATGACGATTTCAATCTTATTAATAAATTGAATGATTTTGCTTACTTGTGTGATGTTTGTGACGATTTCACTATGCATGATCATGATCATCCATCCATATTTGATATTGATTCAACTGATGCTACTCCATTTAATTTTAGAACCATAGAAAACCCAAAAGAAATTTTGGTAGCATCAAATATAACTCCTGAAGAGCGAGAAAATTTTGAGGGAATCTTAAAAAAATATGAAAAAGTCTTTGCCTGGACCTACGAAGATATGCCAGGAATCGATCGGGAAATTGCAGAGCACGCTATTCCCACCTATCCAGACCATAAACCCGTTAAATAGAAATTGAGAAGGCTTAGGCCAGAATGGGCAGAGAAAGTGAAAGAGGAGATTCACCAGCAAATCAAAGCCAAGTTCCTAGTTGAGGTGCAATATCCAACTTGGTTGGCCAATGTTGTCCCCGTAGCCAAAAAGAATGGCAAAGTAAGGGTATGCGTGGATTATCGGGATTTGAATAAGGCCTGTCCAAAGGATGATTTTCCATTGCCTCATATAGACGTGCTGATAGATAGCACCGCTGCTTGCGAGATGTATAGCTTTAGAGATGGTTATGCGAGTTACAATCAGATTCTCAATAAAATAATTGACCGAATTAAGACGGCTTTCATCGCAGAATGGGGGACCTATGCTTATCGTTTAATGCCTTTTGGCTTGAAAAATGCAAGAGCAACTTATCAGAGGATGGCAACAAAGATATTGGATAACCTGATCCATAAAGAAGTGGAGGTATACGTGGACGATATGATGATCAAGTCAGTCACTAGAGAAGGTCATTTTGAAGCCTTAGAAAAGTTCTTCTAGAGGATAAGCAAGTACAACCTGCGGTTAAACCCTAAGAAGTGTATTTTTGGTGTTACCTTAGGGAAGCTCCTAGGACACATAGTTAGTCAAAGGGGAATTGAGATTGACCCGGATAAGGTTAAGGCCATCAGAGAAATGCCGATACCGCAGAAGGAGAAGGATGTGAGAAGTTTTCTAGGAAGGTTGCAATATATCAGTAGGTTTATTGCCAAGCTTACTTCGATCTATGAACCGATCTTCAAACTACTCAGAAAAGACCAACCAGTAGTATGGAACGAGAATTGTCAGAAGGCTTTTGACACTTTCAAAGAATACTTGCTGAATCCACCGGTGCTGAGGCCGCCGCGGCCTGTCAAACCACTGATCCTATACCTGGCCATAGAGGACAGCTCTGTAGGCGCTATGATGGCCCAAGAGGACGAATTTGGAATGGAATTTGCTGTTTACTACCTTAGCAAGAAGTTTTTGGCTTACAAGGTTAAGTACACGGAAGTAGAAAAGATTTGCCTTGCAGTTATCTGGGCTTCTAAGAAATTGCGGCATTACTTTCATGCCCATAAGGTACAGGCAGTCGCAAAGCATAATCCCGTGAGGTACTTGCAAGAGGCCCCGTCCTTACTTGGGAAAATGGGTAGGTGGTTGTTGTTACTTCAAGAATTCGACGTAGAGTATCTTACTCATAAGACCATCAAGGGACATGCAGTGGCGGAGTTTCTAGCAGAGCACCCGATCCAAGGAGACTTATACGAGTTTAACTTTCCAGATGAGGATGTAACTTCCATCGGAGTTCAAGGTTGGAAATTGCACTTCAATGGAGCCGTAAACATCAAAGGGGCAGGAGTAGGAACCATTCTGATAACTCCGGACGATGAGAAGCTTCCCTTAGCGAAGAAGTTCCGATTCAAGGCTATCAATAACGAAGCTGAGTATGAAGCATGTATTTTTGGATTGGAGGCCTTAATAGCCTTAGGAGCAAAGAATGTGGAAGTGTTCGGTGATTCCTCCTTGGTGGTCAATCAAATTCGAGGTGAATGGGCCGTGAAAGAAGAGAGGCTAATGCCATATATTCAGCATTTGAGGGGCCTAAATAGTCAGTTTGAAGTATGTACATTCCATTTCATTCCAAGGGACGAGAATCAGTTAGCCGATGCGCTCGCCACGTTAGTATCAATGTGGGACAACCCTAAAGGAGTGGTCATGTCACACCCCAAAGTGGCCCTAGAAGAATTACAGAGTTTTGTTTGAAAAAGGTAAGTTTTTGTGCGAGAGTTCTGTCGCGAGCTCGACTAGTGTCGCGGGCGCGACAGAGCCCTCCAGCGGTTTCCGAACTTCAGTTGGTTGGTGCGGGCATGAGCGTTTCGTCGCGAGCACGACAGAACCCTCTCGCGAGATGCGTGCACAAGTGGGTTTTAAGAGACCTTGAGTTTGTAACACCCCCTTCCCATACGTAGGCGATCCCATCCGAGAAGGAGTGAGATGCCGTATGAGTAAAGGTGCCACCAAGCAAGTACAAAGTATAACATACAATCATTCATAACATACATTCAGAAAATACAGAATAATTAAAAACTTTACATGCAGAAAGCAAAAGCTGATCATGCATTACTATAATTAAACTATTACAATAATGTTCTGATCAACTAGCTGAAACGAAATAATATTACATATACAAAATATAGTTACAAAAGCGGAAGCTGATACAAAACTGATACATGAGAGTTCTATACAAAAAGAATCATCACTGATACAAAAATAGCCCTACACTAAAAACTCTTCTGTGTTGGCTTGATGACGGCGACTCTCTCAAAGCAAAACTCCTTCCGCACCTGCACGGGTAAACACACCGTGCTAAGCGATATACGCTTAGTGGGGAAACACACATAAATTATGGACGGCCATTCACAATGGTCGTCAAAGCAGATCACATTCACGATGGCATTATGCAAAGGTTATAACATAGTTGCTATAAGCATGTTAATATTTTAAAACCAAACATTCAGTATCTCAATAACCATATCCATTACAGAATAATCCAACATGCATTTCATCATTAAACTCATTCAGATAATCCATTTCATAGCCAGATCAGATCAGAACAATTCCATTAACATTTAAAGAACACCTGCTGACTCTAGACAGTGGATAACGAGTGTACTGAGGGTACCTTACGGGTACGAATCGAATACTGAGGGTACCTCACAGGTACAAGTCAAATATTATATCATTTATCAAAACATGTTATTTATATACTGAGGGAATCTTAAACAAGATTCTATACTGAAGGGTTCGCGAGGAACCAAACGGGGACCTGATCGGGGTCCAAACTGAACTGAGGGCTGCAGCTAAAAGACTCTATTAGGCATGCCTAATTATCCACTTACTTGACTCTAGCAGGTTATGCGTCATTCAAATTATGATTTCAAGAGTAATCTCATAATAATACTCACATTCATATCAATGAATCATAAACAGAACATGCATAACACAAATTCTATTTCAAATCACAGTATATAATTTAATCATATGTAATAAGTACAATAGCAGTAGTATACACAAGTTTATATAACATACAGTACGGAAAACCATGCAAAATACGGAAGGACCATGAAAAATACCTTAAAAATACGTTTTTGGAATTCTGGAGGCAAAGGAGTGACAGACTCATCCTAGTCGTGCTAAGGAGCACGAAATGCTGAAGGGGCTTCAGCACAGCACGAGTCGTGCTGAGGAGCACGAGTCGTGTCGTGCTAAGCTCCTTCTCACTCTCCTCCGTCTCGCACTCCACCATCCGACTCACACACTGAAGGAGCACGAGTCGGACGATGGAGCACGAGTCGGACAAGGCAAAAAGCTCCTCTCATTTCCATCCGTCTCGCACTCCACAATCCGACTCACACAATGAAGGAGCACGAGTTGGATGTTGGAGCACGAGTCGGACAGCCACCAGGAAGAACAGAAAACACGATTTTCTTTGAAGAACGCCTACTGACAGTTCAATTTAAAACCCAGAAATCCAAGAAAAACACAGGAATCCATCCTTAAATCTTACTTCAAACTCAAATATCATACATTACAAACCATTATAAATCACAACCCATAATTATAACATCAAAATAACACAAACAAAACATGCATAAACATATTCAAGTCTCAAGAACACAAACCCTAAAAATATTACAGTAAACTCAAATTCTCAAACAAGATTTCTAAAACAAAACCCAAACCTTAAATTCTATGCTTCTCTTCACTTAGTCCCACTGCTCCCAGCAATCTCCTTGCCTTTGGGATCGCGTGGAGCCTCAGCTAAACACAAACAACCAACATGCAAACCCTAAATCAAATCTAAACTAAAGGAAGAAGAAAAACATGGAAACAAATAGAGAATAATATAGAGAATACAGTGACTTACCAACAGAATGCCTAAGGGAATGATTAATTTCACCAACAAAGTTTGAATCAACACTAGGGTCCTTAGAGAAAGGAAAAGGAAGAAGAAGAAGAAGAAGAAGAAGAAGATGAGAATAGGAAATACGTAAAGAAGAACACGTTCTGTAATTTTCCTATTCTCATTCTTTTCTTTTCTTTTTCTTTTCTTTGCCTAAGACATGTGTTAATTTCCTATTGGTGAAATTAACCACTTACACCAAACTACTATGCACTACACACACTCTACATACTCTCAACTTAAATGCACCCTACAATGGTATGAGCAAATGTACACAACCATGTCCCAACTTAAAACACCCTAATATGGTATGCTCAAGTGCTCACAATTATTTCTCAATTTAATTAACACACTAATGCCATGTATGCACCCACATACTAATAAAACCAAAAGCATACATTTTATTAAAATACCCTTATGAAATGCCGAACACATGCGAATGCCTACACATACAGACAGACAGACAGGCTCATTCTACTAGGGGGCAAATGGGGTGTGACAACTCTCCCCTACTAATAAGAATTTCGTCCTCGAAATTCTCACCTGAACTGAATAACTGCGGATACTGAGCTCTCATCGACTCCTCTGGTTCCCAAGTCGCTTCTTCGACTCCATGATGGATCCACAACACTTTAACCAAAGGAATCTGCTTATTCCTCAACTGCCTCACCTCTCGGGCTAGAATAGCTCGCGGTTCCTCATCATAAGAGAAGTCTGGCTGAACCTGGATATCCTGAACTGACAGAACATGTGAAGGATCTGATCTGTACCGACGAAGCATCGAAACGTGGAACACATCATGTAACTTTGCTAACTCCATCGGTAGCGCCAATCTGTAGGCTACAGGTCCTACCTTAGCCAAAATCTCATAAGGTCCAATGAAACGAGGACTAAGCTTGCCTTTCTTGCCAAACCGAAGCACTTTCCTCCAAGGTGAAACCTTAAGGAAAACCTTGTCCCCGATCTCAAAATGCACATCTTTCCTCTTCAAATTAGCATAAGACTTCTGTCGATCCTTGGCTGCCTTCAAATTCCGTTGCACTACTCTGACCTTCTCTTCAGTATCCCTAACCAAGTCGGGTCCAATCATAGATCTCTCGGATAGCTCGGTCCAACAAATCGGAGTCCTACACTGACGACCATACAAAGCCTCATATGGTGCCATACCGATACTCGACTGAAAATTGTTGTTGTAGGCAAACTCCATCAATGATACATATCTGTCCCAGCTACCCGGAAAATCCAATGCACAAGCTCTCATCATATCCTCCAAAATCTGAATAACTCGCTCTGACTGACCGTTGGTCTGAGGATGAAACGTTGTACTGAAGTTCAACCTAGTGCCCAAAGCTCTCTGCAACTCCTTCCAAAACTTGGAAGTAAACCTCGGATCTCGATCTGACACTATGGACAAAGGCACACCATGCAACCGAACTATCTCATCCACATAGATACTGGCTAATCTGTCCATGGAGTAGTCCACTCTAACCGGCAGAAAGTGAGCTGATTTTGTAAGCCGATCTACAATAACCCAAACCGAATCATGCTTCCTCTGAGTCAAAGGCAAACCAGAAACAAAGTCCATGGCGATATCATTCCATTTCCACTCAGGAATGGATAAAGGCACAAGCAAACCCGAAGGAACCTGATGCTCTGCCTTTACCTGCTGACAAGTCAAACACTTGGAAACAAAATCCACAATATCACGCTTCATACCTGACCACCAATAGAATTGCTTCATGTCTCTGTACATCTTCCCACTGCCCGGATGCATAGTAAAGACTGAACTATGCGCCTCACTCATGAGCTGTCTCCTCAAATCCTCAGACTCTGGCACACACAGGCGATCTTTGAACATAAGTACCTCATCCTGAACTGAGAACTCTGATGGCTTACCCGATCTAATCTCATGTACAATCTGCTGAAGCCTCTGGTCATCTCTCTGAGCATCCACTATCCTCTGTCTCAAAGTAGGCTTCACACGCAACTGGGCAAGCAAAGCCCCATCAGAACCAAATCTCCATCTGAATCGCCTCAAGAACAAAGCTGAAACTAACTTCCGACTCAAAGCATCGGCGACTACATTAGCCTTACTAGGATGGTAATCCACAATGCAGTCGTAGTCCTTAAATAACTCAAGCCAACGCCGCTGTCTCATGTTCAATTCTTTCTGTGAAAGGAAGTACTTCAAGCTCTTGTGGTCCGAGAAGATCCTACACTTTTCCCCATACAAGTAATGACGCCAAATCTTCAAAGCAAAGATCACAGCTGCCAACTCAAGATCATGCGTCGGATAGTTCTTCTCATGTGGCTTCAACTGACGAGAAGCATAAGCCACAACCTTACCTTCCTGCATCAGCACACATCCAAGACCAACACCCGAAGCATCACTGTAAATGACAAACTCCTTACCCGAGATGGGTTGAGTAAGGATAGGAGTCTCAACAAGCAACTGCTTTAACCGATCAAAACAAGACTGACACCTGTCTGACCACTCAAATCTGACTCCTTTCCTCAATAATCTAGTCATAGGAGCAGCAATCACAGAAAATCCCTTAACGAACCGACGGTAATAACCTGCTAAACCGAGGAAACTCCTCACTTCCTGAACATTCCGAGGCGCTTTCCAATCAACTATCGCCTCAATCTTAGCTGGATCCACCTGGATACCTCTAGCTGAAATAATGTGACCCAAGAATGACACTTCTCGAAGCCATAAATCACACTTGCTAAGCTTAGCAAACAAATGATGCTCTCTCAACATCTGCAAAACCAATCTGAGATGCTCCTCATGCTCACTCTCATTCTTGGAATACACCAAGATGTCATCAATGAACACTACTACGAATCGATCTAAGTATGGCCTAAATACACGATTCATCAGATCCATAAAAGCCGCTGGAGCATTTGTCAAACCAAACGGCATCATAAGAAACTCATAGTGGCCATACCTAGTCCGAAATGCAGTCTTAACCACATCTGCATCCTGAACACGAAGCTGGTAGTACCCTGATCGAAGATCTATCTAGGAAAAGACACCCGCACCCCGAAGCTGATCAAATAAATCCTCAATCCTAGGCAAAGGATACTTGTTCTTCACTGTAACTTTATTAATCTGGCGGTAGTCAATACACATCCGCAGGGATCCATCTTTCTTCTTAACAAACAGCACTGGAGCTCCCCATGGAGATATGCTCGGTCTAATAAACCCCTTATCCAATAACTCTTGTAGCTGAGATTTAAGTTCCCTCAACTCTACAGGAGCCATCCGATAAGGTGCTCTCGAAATAGGTGCAGTACCTGGCATAATCTCAATGGACAACTCAACCTCTCTCTCAGGAGGCAACCCAGGCAACTCGCTCGGGAACACATCACTAAACTCCCGCACTACTGGAATATCCTCAATCTGAACCTGATCCCTCCTGGAATCTAACACAACTGCTAGAAAAGCCTCACAACCTTTCCTGATAAATCTCTTGGCTTGCATCGCAGAAATAACATTATTAACAGAACTAGCATCCAAACCTTTCAAAAACACAAGAGACTGACTTCTATCCCGAAGTACAACTGTCTTCCTATGGCAATCCACTACAGCCCGATGCTTTCCCAACCAGTCCATACCCAGAATCAAGTCAAACTCTCTGAAGGGTAACTCAATCAAATCCGCTGGAAGCACAGCTCCCTCAACAATCAGAGGACAACTCCTAAAAACTCTACTCACACTGACACTATGCCCTAATGGACTGGTCACACAAATCTCATAATCTAATTGATTAACTGAATGCAATTTATCAACAATTCTATCTGTGCACAAATATGAGTGTGTGGAACCAGGATCAATTAGAGCATACAACTCAGTGTCATGGAGTAGGAACTTACCAGCAATAACGTCAGGCGCATCCTGCTCATCTCTGGCTCTCATAGCATAAGCTCTAACGGCACCCTGAGGAGGATGCTCAACAGTCTCAGAAGCAGCTCCCTCTCTATGCCGACCACCTCTACCTCTACCTCGGCCTCTGCCACGGGTAGCCTGAGAAGCATTCGAACCGACCCTACTGTCCTCTCTCTGGGAACCTGAATCCTCCTGTAACCTCGGACAACCAGCCAACTGATGCTCCGAACTCCCACATCTGAAGCATGCACCGGAGAGCCACCTACACTCACCCCGATGTGACTTACTACAATGAGGACAAACTGGTGTAGTCTCAGCTCTACCACCCCTACCAGAACCTGACACAGCTGTAGAACCCTGACGTCTACCTCTAGAAGCCGGACCAGATGCTGACTCATCCTGTGGGTTCCTAGCTCTCTTACTCGAAGAAGATCCTCCACGAGAAGAACTCCTCCTCTGAGCTCTCTCTCTCATCACAGTCTCAGACAACTCAGCTCTCACTGCAGCCTCCACAATCTGATAATAGCTAACCCCAGGAATACACATCAAGGAAATCAAAGCAATCTTCAGAGACTCATTTAACCCAGCCTCGAAATGCTTGCATCTAAAGTCATCAGTCATAACTCCTCGAGGGGCATAGCGAGATAACCTGTTGAACTCTTTCTCATAATCAGCTACAGACATGGCCCTCTGTCTCAAACCCAAAAACTGTGCCCATCTAGAATCTCTATAAGTCTGAGTAATGTACTTCTTTGTGAACTCACCCTCAAAGAACTCCCAGGTAATCGGATACGGTAACTGAGGATGCCTGCACACTAACTCCCACCATTCAAAAGCAGACCCCTGAAGAAGACCTAATGCACACTCTGCCTGCTGGTCGGGAGGACACCGAATCTCTCTCAAAGCACGCTTCACTTTATCTAACCATCTCTCTGCAGACTCAGACTCATTCAAACCGGTACCATAGAAATCCTCAACTCCTGCCCTCCTCAGATTCTCCATAGGTGCTCTAGGAGCAGTCACTCTCTCCAAAACCCTAGCTATGTCCTGATGCAGTCTAAACATAGCCTCAAAGGGCATGGCTGCGGCCTCGGGCTGGACCCTAGCATGCTGAGCCGACACAGTAACAGAAACAGACTGATCTACAGCGGGAGGATTCACACTCTCGGCGGATTCCTCACGCGCACCATGAGCAGAATTAGAAGCCATCTAAACAAACAAGAAACAACCGTATCAGCCAACACAGATCTAGACATATACACATCTAAGAAAACTCAGAACAATCATAACAACACCCAGAAACGCCTAAACCAGGCTCTGATACCACTAACTGTAACACCCCCTTCCCATACGTAGGCGATCCCATCCGAGAAGGAGTGAGATGCCGTATGAGTAAAGGTGCCACCAAGCAAGTACAAAGTATAACATACAATCATTCATAACATACATTCAGAAAATACAGAATAATTAAAAACTTTACATGCAGAAAGCAAAAGCTGATCATGCATTACTATAATTAAACTATTACAATAATGTTCTGATCAACTAGCTGAAACGAAATAATATTACATATACAAAATATAGTTACAAAAGCGGAAGCTGATACAAAACTGATACATGAGAGTTCTATACAAAAAGAATCATCACTGATACAAAAATAGCCCTACACTAAAAACTCTTCTGTGTTGGCTTGATGACGGCGACTCTCTCAAAGCAAAACTCCTTCCGCACCTGCACGGGTAAACACACCGTGCTAAGCGATATACGCTTAGTGGGGAAACACACATAAATTATGGACGGCCATTCACAATGGTTCGTCAAAGCAGATCACATTCACGATGGCATTATGCAAAGGTTATAACATAGTTGCTATAAGCATGTTAATATTTTAAAACCAAACATTCAGTATCTCAATAACCATATCCATTACAGAATAATCCAACATGCATTTCATCATTAAACTCATTCAGATAATCCATTTCATAGCCAGATCAGAACAATTCCATTAACATTTAAAGAACATCTGCTGACTCTAGACAGTGGATAACGAGTGTACTGAGGGTACCTTATGGGTACGAATCGAATACTGAAGGTACCTCACAGGTACAAGTCAAATATTATATCATTTATCAAAACATGTTATTTATATACTGAGGGAATCTTAAACAAGATTCTATACTGAAGGGTTCGCGAGGAACCAAACGGGGACCTGATCGGGGTCCAAACTGAACTGAGGGCTGCAGCTAAAAGACTCTATTAGGCATGCCTAATTATCCACTTACTTGACTCTAGCAGGTTATGCGTCATTCAAATTATGATTTCAAGAGTAATCTCATAATAATACTCACATTCATATCAATGAATCATAAACAGAACATGCATAACACAAATGCTGTTTCAAATCACAGTATATAATTTAATCATATGTAATAAGTACAATAGCAGTAGTATACACAAGTTTATATAACATACAGTACGGAAAACCATGCAAAATACGGAAGGACCATGAAAAATACCTTAAAAATACGTTTTTGGAATTCTGGAGGCAAAGGAGTGACAGACTCATCCTAGTCGTGCTAAGGAGCACGAAATGCTGAAGGGGCTTCAGCACAGCACGAGTCGTGCTGAGGAGCACGAGTCGTGTCGTGCTAAGCTCCTTCTCACTCTCCTCCGTCTCGCACTCCACCATCCGACTCACACACTGAAGGAGCATGAGTCGGACGATGGAGCACGAGTCAGACAAGGCAAAAAGCTCCTCTCATTTCCATCCGTCTCGCACTCCACAATCCGACTCACACAATGAAGGAGCACGAGTCAGACAGCCACCAGGAAGAACAGAAAACACGATTTTCTTTGAAGAACGCCTACTGACAGTTCAATTTAAAACCCAGAAATCCAAGAAAAACACAGGAATCCATCCTTAAATCTTACTTCAAACTCAAATATCATACATTACAAACCATTATAAATCACAACCCATAATTATAACATCAAAATAACACAAACAAACATGCATAAACATATTCAAGTCTCAAGAACACAAACCCTAAAAATATTACAGTAAACTCAAATTCTCAAACAAGATTTCTAAAACAAAACCCAAAGCTTAAATTCTATGCTTCTCTTCACTTAGTCCCACTGCTCCCAGCAATCTCCTTGCCTTTGGGATCGCGTGGAGCCTCAGCTAAACACAAACAACCAACATGCAAACCCTAAATCAAATCTAAACTAAAGGAAGAAGAAAAACATGGAAACAAATAGAGAATAATATAGAGAATACAGTGACTTACCAACAGAATGCCTAAGGGAATGATTAATTTCACCAACAAAGCTTGAATCAACACTAGGGTCCTTAGAGAAAGGAAAAGGAAGAAGAAGAAGAAGAAGAAGAAGAAGAAGAAGAAGATGAGAATAGGAAATACGTAAAGAAGAACACGTTCTGTAATTTTCCTATTCTCATTCTTTTCTTTTCTTTTTCTTTTCTTTGCCTAAGACATGTGTTAATTTCCTATTGGTGAAATTAACCACTTACACCAAACTACTATGCACTACACACACTCTACATACTCTCAACTTAAATGCACCCTACAATGGTATGAGCAAATGTACACAACCATGTCCCAACTTAAAACACCCTAATATGGTATGCTCAAGTGCTCACAATTATTTCTCAATTTAATTAACACACTAATGCCATGTATGCACCCACATACTAAGAAACCCAAAAGCATACATTTTATTAAAATACCCTTATGAAATGCCGAACACATTCGAATGCCTACACATACAGACAGACAGACAGGCTCATTCTACTAGGGGGCAAATGGGGTGTGACAGAGTTGGATTATTTGATGAGTGCTGGACAAGTGGCAACGTAGGACCGTGACACGTGGCATCGTAGAAGAGTGACAAGTGGCAGCATAAGAGTTTGACAAGTGGCATTGTAGGAGTGTGCCAAGTGTCATTTTAGGGAAGAGACACTTGGCTTGGCTTAGTTTGGCTTGACTTGGTTTGGCTTGGCTTGGCTTGACTTGGTTTGGCTTGGCTTGGCTTAAGATATGGATGAATTAAAGGAAATGGTTGGCATTTATGGCTTGTAGGTGAGCATTATGTGAGAGGATTTGGTTTTCTTTGGGTTTGACCGGCCAACACTTGTGAATTCTTTGTAATTTTTCTGCTTTTGGCCATTTGCTCTCCTTTTTCTTCTCTCTTTGCTCTTAGTTGCCGTGTCCCTTGTTCTTGTCTTTTCTTTGCTTTTCTTCTTCTTTTGCTATGTTCTTTGAGAGAACTACTTAGATTGGTTTGAAGAGTATAAGTCAAGGATTGAGTTGGGTTCTTAAGAAGAAGGTAAGTAGCATTATTTTAGCATTGGTCTTCTTCTTCTATTTAATTTCTGTTTTTGATTTAAAGTGAAATCCATGGATTAAGTGCTCTCTTGGTTTGTTGTGCATGAAAGCTGTGGATAAGAGGCTAGTGAAGGGAAAGGAGAAGCTATGAATTGATTAGAGAGAAGCGGTTAAGTCACCTAAGGTAGGGATCGAGTGTGATTGTGTTAATTTTGCATGTGTTTACATGAAAAATGCTTGAACAAAGACATGTCGAAATAAAGAGATGCTTGTTGAGCTTTAATGAGCTCAAGATGTTAATTTTGATTGCTTGCAGTGTTCATAACATGTGTATATATGTTTATAAGTATGTGAATTGATCAAGAGAGTGTGTGTGTAAATGATAGAGTTTGATTTGGCAAATTCTGCTTATTTGTCATCTGACCCCTGTGTGATGTTTTTGTCATAAGTATAGTTGTTGACGGTTAAATTGAGTGATTCTTGATCCATTAGAACACTGACTCATATATCTATAAATGTTACAGAAATAATCTTGAGCAAATTCTTGCTCTAAGACCCTGAAAATTGGCCGAAATAGAGGTGTCTCTACCTTGGCCGGTTCATTTGACCAGTTCAGATTATTTAGATCATATAGAAAGTTATAAATGTCCAATTGACTTGAAAATTGTCCCATTTGAAAGCTAACATCCTAGGAAAGATTTGTTAAGAAGGAAGTTTTGCCTAAAAATATCGTTTCGATGTCCGTTTAGCCTGAAAAAAATTGATGTTGTTCGGTTTCTGTTTGGATTTCCGTGGCTCTGTCACGAGTCGTGACAGTAGGCCACTGTCACGAGTAGTGACATCTGTCACGAGTAGTGATGACCTCCACCTCTTCTATTTTGACCATTTTATGTGTTTTCCTTCCCGGATTGAACCCATATCGCACCCGAACTTCAAGGTAAGCTCCTATAGCATGTCCAACTCATTTCTAACCTTATGGAATGAGTATGTAAGTGGTTGTCAAATAAAAACATAGGTGATTAAAGCTATGGCATAAGAGTTTAATAATGAAATTAATGTATATATGCTTTTTAATTATTGAACATGATATGCATGTAATGATTGAATCATAATGTGTGAAGTCTATGAACATGTAAAATGCATTGTGTATTTGATTAGTTAGTAAAGTAGAGTACAAAGATGCATTGATATTATATGGCTACATGCGAGTATATGCATATGGTATATGTATGCACATGGTTTGCTCCATTAATATGTAAATAGTGTATAATGTTCTTGAATGAACAGTAGAGTACATGCAATGTATCTGATATAGAGTATAGAGTCTTTATGTTTAGCCTCACTGGCCATAACAGTGGATAGATAAGCATGCTTATAAAGGGATTACCGAGTGCAGCTGCCTATGTTCCACCCCGTTTGGGCGAAGCGGGTCGACCTCCGAGAATGGTCATTAATAGAGATAGATGAAAATGTTTTGTGACTTCGGTCTACCGAAAATGTTTTTATTATAGAGCGTCCCGTATCCTCAACTAAAGGAAGTCAGGCCTGTTTTGTTAAAAGTTGTGTAGTGAACTTGAGATGATTAAAAGCATTGCTTTGAATAAAAGCTATAGCACATGAAAGTAATGTTTAAGTACATTACAGTTCTGTATACAAGTACATGATTTCATGAATGTGAACACATGATAGCATATATTTGAATAAATGATATGTACAAGTTGTAGTGTATATGAATAAGTAGAAGAGTAGATGTTATATACTTGTGAGTTTACTGCTTTGATAATTGAAACTGCAACCTATATATGTATAAGAGCTATATGCATGAGCTAGTTGATTTGTTACATGAAATTTGCGATTTACTTGTGACTTCGTAAAGAAGTCCTTTGTATTATTTCATCCCCACTAAGCGTTATCGCTTATCACGGATGTTTATTTCCATGTAGGTATACAGGTTCGGATCAGTGAGCGGACATCTGCAGGCCAAGGCCACTAGGAGTTTTATTTTGATCTTCTTTTTGTATAAGATAGAGATAGAGTTCTACATTTTGAGTAACATCATTATGTAAATGTACATGTATAGAAATGAGTACAGAAATCACATGTCGATATATATGTACAGTTAAAAGAGAACAAGTGTAATATGAACATGTATAAAGATAGTTTGGATATATGTAAAATATTTGTAAAATGCATATGGGCCCAAGTGTTATTTGATTTTATTATTTAGCAAAGATGTATATTTTGCTATCGCTTCCGCTAATGCATGTACATGTATACGTAAGTGTCCGCGTGACGCCCCGATATCCCTTACCGGGGGTATGGGGGTGTTACAGGTCATGAAGCCAGTTTTGATCTATAGCTCCGAAAGACCTAGCTTCGAATCCAAATCAATTATGGAAGTAGAAGTGGCAGATGGGAAGCTGTGGTATCATGACATTATGAACTATCTAGAGAACGCGACATTTGCAGAGGAGGCTACCGAAAAGGATCAGAGAATGATTCGCAAACTGTCCACTCAGTTCATCTGTATAGATGGGATGTTGTACAAACAACAAGCTGATGGTATCCAATTGAGGTGTTTGGATGAGAAAGAGGCCAAGAGGGTAATGGAAGAAACACATGCCGGAGTATGCGGGGCCCATATAAACGGGTTGACATTGGCCAAGAAGATCATGAGGCAAGGCTTCTACTGGCTTACGATGGACAATGATTGTTCAAAGTATGTCAAGCAGTGCCAGCTATGCCAGCAGTACGCGGATTTAAGGCACTTGCTAGTGTCAGAGCTACACAGCCTAACGTCACCTTGGCCATTCGCTGCTTGGGGAATAGACATTATTTGAGAGATCTGCCCTACGGCCTCCAATGGGCATAGATACATAATAGTCGCAATCGACTATTTTACAAAATGGGTAAAAGCAGAGTCCTTCAAGAAGATCGACGCAAGAGATATGGCCAGGTTCATTGAAAGGAATCTAATATGCAGATACGGCCTCCCGCATCACATAGTGTCTGATAATGGGGTGCAGTTTATGGGGGAAACCAGGAAGCTTCTTGAGAAGTACGGAATCGAGCACCATCAATCCTCTCCCTATCGACCACAAGCTAATGGGGTAGTAGAGGTTGCCAATAAGAATGTGAAGATGGTCTTAGCTAAGATGGTCCAAACCTACAGAGACTGGGCGGAGAAGCTACCTTTTGCTCTGTGGGGTTACAGAACGACGGTGAGGACATCTATAGGCGCTACGCCGTATTCTCTGGTTTATGGGATAGAAGCCGTGCTGCCAGTTGAGGTAGAGCTCAAATCGCTGAGAGTAGTCATGGAAGCTCAGATTCCAGAGACCGAATGGGCATAACAGAGGTTACAGCATTTGAATTTATTGGATGAGAGTAGGCTGAAAGCTTACTATCATAATCAGATCTATCAGAAGAGGCTGGCCAGATCATTTGGGAGGAAGGTAAAAAAGCTTCCGCTGAAGGAGGGAGATTTAGTGTTCAAACAGATGAGACCAGGGGTACCGGATATCAGAGGAAAGTTTAGACCAACCTGGAAAGGACCATTCGTCCTTAAGAAGCTGCTATCAAAAGGGGCTGCGATTCTAACGGATAGTGATGGCAATGAATTCAAAGAACCGATCAATATTGATAGACTCAAAAGGTTCCATGGTTAAAGACTACAAAATCAAAAGAAGAGAATGAAAGCCCCGCAGGTCGAAAACCGAAAAAAAGGCGGCCTTGTTAAAATTGGGCGCCTCGTCAGGGTGAAAATCGAAAAAAAGGCATCCTGGGCAAAATTTAGAGGCATAAGAGAAAATATCCCATCGGGAAAACTCGAGAGGGCTGATTAGAGACAGGAGCTTGATGCTAACAAGATTTTAGTTCCATGAATGAATGTAGTCGTGCACAATTGAATCGGTACCAAAATGATCATGTATTTTGAAATCATACTGAAATGTACACAATTTTGTGAAATGAAATAAGACTTGATTTATTCATTTATATCATTGTCTAATTCTGCTTTAAAAAGAAACATATTGCTCAAAATGCATGTAAAACTAAACTATGCCCTACTACTACTGTCACACCCCAAAATGGCCCTAGTCGGATTATGCATGCTAAGTCGGGATCGGAAGGGTATTTCAGTAATTTGGTACATGTGAAATTTGGATATTATGGATTTAATGGCATTTATGTAATTAAGTAAGTGGAGAATACTAAAGTGTGTACAGTGCCATAGTCTGTAAGATTTTAGTGGAATTTGTGGTTCAATAAGGATTTGCCATGTGGGTGTGTTAGGTGAGCATTGAAAGAAGAAAAAGAAGCAAGGAAAGAGGAAGAGAGGGAACACATATTGCATTTTTCCGTTCGTTCCCCTCTCACGTTCCTCTTTCTTCTTCTCTTCTCCCTTCTTTGCTTTTCCTTCCATTTTCCTTGGCTTGGAGTTGTATTTGGCTTGGATTGTGCTTTGCTTTGAAGAGGTAGGTTGGAGTTTCTAAGTTCTGTTCTTCTTCTTCTTCTTCTTCTTCTCTTTCTCCTGGTTTTGGCTGACTTTAGGGTTTTGAAGAGTAGTTGTGGGTTTTGTTTGTGCAAGCTTTGCATGATAAGAAGAAGGTTAAAGGCAAGGAAAAGAGAGAGGTTTGATCTTGAAGCTGGAAGCCTGAGTTTGGAACGTGTTTTGGAGGTTTGGGAGCTCTGTGTTCTTTATTTTGGTTTTAGGTTTTTGTCTCTGCCCCATTTTCTTCTTGGATTATGAATGGTTTTTGGTGTTTGATTTCCAGTAATTGAATGATTGAGATGAGTTTATGCAAGTCGTGTTTTGGGTACTGTGTTTGTATGCATGACTTTGAATCAAAGAACAGATTGATACATTTGGAACTTACTGTAATTGTATTTGGAACTTACTGTAATTGTTTTTAGGGTTTATGTTCTTAATTGGATTAACTATGTTTATGCATGGTTTTGATTGTTGAATTAAGTTGCAATTATCTTGTTTATGCTGTTTGGGACATCAATTGAAAGGTAAGATGAGTTCTGGAGGTATTTGAATTAGATTGAAAATAGTTTTTATCGAGTTCTGTGAATTTCTGGAAAAGGATGGAAATCTGCATGTTTGCGATTTCGGGGAAGAAGAAGAGGGCAAGAGAAGTAGCTCACGTGACGTGAGCTAGGCTCACGTTACGTGAGCAGATTGCTCACGAGGCGTGAGCAACCCTCACGTGACGTGAGGTCTCCCAGATCTTCCGTTTTGCTTCTGTTTTTCCTTCCCAAGTGTCCAGTTTTTATAAAATGATTTCCAAACGCTTTTTATGGTATTTTTCCTTACTGTGTGCTATATTATCTTGCTGATATGACTGATTATTCCAATTTATTTGGTATTAATAATATGTTATCTATGACAAGTTATCTGTGGTATTTTGGAATAAGTTTTGGATTTCAATGATTCTGTTAAATGACTGTGGGATTTTAACAGTATGGTTTGGACTGTAATATGTTTATTATTGTGATATGTATTGCACGTCATATTTTGAATGCGAAGGATTTATAAAGGTTAACTTTCTGACTGTTAGTTCTCAAACATGTTCTGTTTTAATGTGAATTATGTTATGCATATCTTTAGTCTGCTTCTTCTTTAAGAATAATTTGCCATGCTTAAGATTATGTAGTAACTTTCCCCGATTTAGATGATGCGTCTTTGGTCATTAGCATAATATGTTTCCACATGTGTTCCTGATATGCTTTAGTAAATTAAGTAGGGATAAAATACGATTGATTGACCTATTGCATGTTTCAGAATATGACTTGAATGAGGTATGATTGATATTATGCTATGCTATATTTATTTGAATAATATGGTTAATGTCTGAATGCATGATTATGCTTTAGCCTGGGAATTCAAAGTGTTATGTTTAAATGTAATTTGGACTATGCATGATTTATACTTAGTAACCTCACCTAAAACATATGTTTAGGATTATGTTTTGATAACCATTGGCATGGTAGTACCTCTTTACCTGATTCTTGGCATGCTTTAGAATATTGTTTAATGTTAAAATGTATGGACTGTAATATGTTTTGCAATGAGAATTGCATGATGTACGACCGACCTTATGAGCATATTTATATGTCTATTGTATTCTGGTTTATGCATGATGTATATATATAATTATGCGTTATGCGATTCGAAGTGTGAATTGTTTTATGCATGACCTGCGAGAGTCAGTCTAGTGGATAGTTAGGCATGCCTAATAGAGTCTTTCAGTAGCTGCAGCGCCCTTTGAACGTATTGGACCCTGATCAGGTCCCCCGTATGGTTCCTCGCGAACCCCCCCTCAGTACGGATCTTCGTGATCCTTTTTAATGTATTTGGATCGGGTTAAGATCCCCCATTAGTAAAATGCTTTTGTGACAAAATAAAGTGGTTTTCGATTTGTACCCGTAAGGTACTAATCAGTTCAATACACTCGTTATCCACTATTGTGAGTCAGCAGGTGCTTTACTGGTTTGTATTACTTTGAAATAACTATATGAATGTGATATCCGTTTGATTATGATAAAGATCTCAGGAATCAGTTTATATGTATATGAATGTGATTATGGGCTTCAGAATGTATGTCTGTTTTAAATAAGCATGACTTTATATCTAACATGATTATCCGTACTCGTCATGTGATTTGTTATAAGTTTCTGAATGCTTTGATTATGATGCGCCTAGAGAATTTATGTATGTGACTTAAACATGTTTTGTTAATATACTAGCTTGTGAACCGAAGCAGCTGTGATGATTACTGTACTCTCTGCATGATGATGATATGAATGTAATACTAAGTGGTTATGCCTTCAGTCTCCGTTATCAGAATGTTTCTGCATGATGCTTAATATATATTAGAGTTATGCAGCGGTATTGTGATGCTCTAAGTGTTATCCTTTGGATATTTGACTAGTGTATGTGTTTGGCATGTCTAAGTATGTTAAATGGTTAGCATTCTTAATATGATAGTTTGGTTGTCAGTTCATGCATGGGTATTTAGTTATGTCAATTGCATGAGTAAAGCTCTTGTGACTCTGCACAGTAAGATGTTGATATTTGCTACCCATGTAGGTTTATGCATGAGATATAGTATGTGGTTCAGCATGATGATGCTTGTAATGTGTATTGTATTATGTCTGTTTTAGTCTATCCTGAACATGAAGTTATGGTTCGATTGTGAGTATTGAAATGAATGCCTTTATTGTGCAGCCTGATTATTGATATGCTATGAATATCCGCATTTGTCATTTGAATGTGTTTTGCCTTGACGACCATTATGAATGGCCGTCCATATTCTTGTGTGTTCTCCCCACTAAGCGTTATCACTTAGCACGGATTTCCTTTCCATGCAGGTGGCAGGTTTGGTTCTGTTCGAGTCGCGCTTCTGTAGGGTCGGCCATGTAGGAGTTAGAAGTTCTGTATTTTGTTCAGCTTCCGTATTTCAGCTTTTGTAATTCTGTAGTATTGTATATGTATTTAATTATGTTTTAATCTTGAGTTTTCTTTTGGGAATGTAATAGTTAGCATGTCCTTATGTTTAGTTATTCCTTTGTTTTATTATTTCGATTATGCTTCCGTTGAATGGTCATCTGTATGCCTTGGTGTATGCTTTTGCTTAGTGCCTGCGTGTGCGTGAGTTATTGCATGTTCAGTCTGTACCGCAAGGTAAGTCAAGGTAAGTTTTTAATTAATCCGTATTTCTGTATGCCTGTTATGTATGAAAGTATGCTTCCGCATTGTGCATGTGTATATCTGTTTATGTGAACGTCGTGTAGCGCGTCCGTCGGCGTCATTCCAACGGGGACGGCGATGGGGGTGTTAGAGTTAGTGGTATCAGAGCCCAGGTTTGATGGTTCTGGGTGTGTTGTTTGTTTTGTGTTGAGTCTTTACATGAGAGTCGGTTTTGTGTCGTGGCCTAATGCAGATGCGTCTTGTTTTGTGTCATGTCTAGATGGAGTCTGATCCTAGTGAGAATGTGGGCGAGACAACAGAAAGTGTGAACCGAGTTAGTGCTGATCTGGATGTTTCCGAGCGTCTTCCAGTTGAAGATTCTGGTCGTGTTTCTGATGATAGGACATTAGTACAAGGATTGATTCGGATTTTGGATAGATTGACTGCTCCTCGTGCTTCTCAAGAAGTTTTGCGGCATGTTCCTCAGAAGAGAAAAGGATCGGTTAGTGAAGTGTCAGCAGGGAAGAGGGTTCGAGAACCTTCGATGTGTCAACAATTTCAGAGGCAACATGGGAATAAGTGTAAGAAGTGGGGACCGTCAGTATGTCAGCACTGTCAGAAGCGACATCGGGGTCCATGTCGGAAGCTTTCAGGTGCTTGTTTCAGGTGTGGCAGTATGGAACACCGGATTGCCGATTGTCCTAAGAAGATGAGTGAGAGTCTAGCTGGGCAAGCTAGAAAGGATGTGGAGGATTTGCTCAGATCTTCTCGAGTGTCTTCAGAGTTTGTAGCATCTAGCAAGGATTCGAAGGAGACCGCAGGTTCTTCTGGTAAGTTACTTTCCAAGCTTTTGTCTAAGTAAGTTTTGTTTGTTTGGGTTGTGTGGATGTAAGTGTTTCACTGTGAATTTCGAGGACGAAATTCTTTTAGGAGGGAAGAGTTGTCACACCCCAAAATGGCCCTAGTCGGATTATGCATGCTAAGTCGGGATCGGAAGGGTATTTCAGTAATTTGGTACATGTGAAATTTGGATATTAAGGATTTAATGGCATTTATGTAATTAAGTAAGTGGAGAATACTAAAGTGTGTACAGTGCCATAGTCTGTAAGATTTTAGTGGAATTTGTGGTTCAATAAGGATTTGCCATGTGGGTGTGTTAGGTGAGCATTGAAAGAAGAAAAAGAAGCAAGGAAAGAGGAAGAGAGGGAACACAGATTGCATTTTTCCGTTCGTTCCCCTCTCACGTTCCTCTTTCTTCTTCTCTTCTCCCTTCTTTGCTTTTCCTTCCATTTTCCTTGGCTTGGAGTTGTATTTGGCTTGGATTGTGCTTTGCTTTGAAGAGGTAGGTTGGAGTTTCTAAGTTCTGTTCTTCTTCTTCTTCTTCTTCTTCTTCTCTTTCTCCTGGTTTTGGCTGAGTTAGGGTTTTGAAGAGTAATTGTGGGTTTTGTTTGTGCAAGCTTTGCATGATAAGAAGAAGGTTAAAGGCAAGGAAAAGAGAGAGGTTTGATCTTGAAGCTGGAAGCCTGAGTTTGGAACGTGTTTTGGAGGTTTGGGAGCTCTGTGTTCTTTATTTTGGTTTTAGGTTTTTGTCTCTGCCCCATTTTCTTCTTGGATTATGAATGGTTTTTGGTGTTTGATTTCCAGTAATTGAATGATTGAGATGAGTTTATGCAAGTCGTGTTTTGGGTACTATGTTTGTATGCATGACTTTGAATCAAAGAACAGATTGATACATTTGGAACTTACTGTAATTGTATTTGGAACTTACTGTAATTGTTTTTAGGGTTTATGTTCTTAATTGGATTAACTATGTTTATGCATGGTTTTGATTGTTGAATTAAGTTGCAATTATCTTGTTTATGCTGTTTGGGACATCAATTGAAAGGTAAGATGAGTTCTGGAGGTATTTGAATTAGATTGAAAATAGTTTTTATCGAGTTCTGTGAATTTCTGGAAAAGGATGGAAATCTGCATGTTTGCGATTTCGGGGAAGAAGAAGAGGGCAAGAGAAGTAGCTCACGTGACGTGAGCTAGGCTCACGTTACGTGAGCAATGCTCACGACGTGAGCAGATTGCTCACGAGGCGTGAGCAATGCTCACGACGTGAGCAACCCTCACGTGACGTGAGGTCTCCCAGATCTTCCGTTTTGCTTCTGTTTTTCCTTCCCAAGTGTCCAGTTTTTATAAAATGATTTCCAAACGCTTTTTATGGTATTTTTCCTTACTGTGTGCTATATTATCTTGCTGATATGACTGATTATTCCAATTTATTTGGTATTAATAATATGTTATCTATGACAAGTTATCTGTGGTATTTTGGAATAAGTTTTGGATTTCAATGATTCTGTTAAATGACTGTGGGATTTTAACAGTATGGTTTGGACTGTAATATGTTTATTATTGTGATATGTATTACACGTCATATTTTGAATGCGAAGGATTTATAAAGGTTAACTTTCTGACTGTTAGTTCTCAAACATGTTCTGTCTTAATGTGAATTATGTTATGCATATCTTTAGTCTGCTTCTTCTTTAAGAATAATTTGCCATGCTTAAGATTATGTAGTAACTTTCCCCGATTTAGATGATGCGTCTTTGGTCATTAGCATAATATGTTTCCACATGTGTTCCTGATATGCTTTAGTAAATTAAGTAGGGATAAAATACGATTGATTGACCTATTGCATGTTTCAGAATATGACTTGAATGAGGTATGATTGATATTATGCTATGCTATATTTATTTGAATAATATGGTTAATGTCTGAATGCATGATTATGCTTTAGCCTGGGAATTCAAAGTGTTATGTTTAAATGTAATTTGGACTATGCATGATTTATACTTAGTAACCTCACCTAAAACATATGTTTAGGATTATGTTTTGATAACCATTGGCATGGTAGTACCTCTTTACCTGATTCTTGGCATGCTTTAGAATATTGTTTAATGTTAAAATGTATGGACTGTAATATGTTTTGCAATGCAAATTGCATGATGTACGACCGACCTTATGAGCATATTTATATGTCTATTGTATTCTGGTTTATGCATGATGTATATATATAATTATGCGTTATGCGATTCGAAGTGTGAATTGTTTTATGCATGACCTGCGAGAGTCAGTCTAGTGGATAGTTAGGCATGCCTAATAGAGTCTTTCAGTAGCTGTAGCGCCCTTTGAACGTATTGGACCCTGATCAGGTCCCCCGTATGGTTCCTCGCGAACCCCCCCTCAGTACGGATCTTCGTGATCCTTTTTAATGTATTTGGATCGGGTTAAGATCCCCCATCAGTAAAATGCTTTTGTGACAAAATAAAGTGGTTTTCGATTTGTACCCGTAAGGTACTAATCAGTTCAGTACACTCGTTATCCACTATTGTGAGTCAGCAGGTGCTTTACTGGTTTGTATTACTTTGAAATAACTATATGAATGTGATATCCGTTTGATTATGATAAAGATCTCAGGAATCAGTTTATATGTATATGAATGTGATTATGGGCTTCAGAATGTATGTCTGTTTTAAATAAGCATGACTTTATATCTAACATGATTATCCGTACTCGTCATGTGATTTGTTATAAGTTTCTGAATGCTTTGATTATGATGCGACTAGAGAATTTATGTATGTGACTTAAACATGTTTTGTTAATATACTAGCTTGTGAACCGAAGCAGCTGTGATGATTACTGTACTCTCTGCATGATGATGATATGAATGTAATACTAAGTGGTTATGCCTTCAGTCTCCGTTATCAGAATGTTTCTGCATGATGCTTAATATATATTAGAGTTGCGCAGCGGTATTGTGATGCTCTAAGTGTTATCCTTTGGATATTTGACTAGTGTATGTGTTTGGCATGTCTAAGTATGTTAAATGGTTAGCATTCTTTACATGATAGTTTGGTTGTCAGTTCATGCATGGGTATTTAGTTATGTCAATTGCATGAGTAAAGCTCTTGTGACTCTGCACAGTAAGATGTTGATATTTGCTACCCATGTAGGTTTATGCATGAGATATATAGTATGTGGTTCAGCATGATGATGCTTGTAATGTGTATTGTATTATGTCTGTTTTAGTCTATCCTGAACATGAAGTTATGGTTCGATTGTGAGTATTGAAATGAATGCCTTTATTGTGCAGCCTGATTATTGATATGCTATGAATATCCGCATTTGTCATTTGAATGTGTTTTGCCTTGACGACCATTGTGAATGGTCGTCCATATTCTTGTGTGTTCTCCCCACTAAGCGTTATCGCTTAGCACGGATTTCCTTTCCGTGCAGGTGGCAGGTTTGGTTCTATTCGAGTCGCGCTTCTGCAGGGTCGGCCATGTAGGAGTTAGAAGTTCTGTATTTTGTTCAGCTTCTGTATTTCAGCTTTTGTAATTCTGTAGTATTGTATATGTATTTAATTATGTTTTAATCTTGAGTTTTCTTTTGGGAATGTAATAGTTAGTATGTCCTTATGTTTAGTTATTCCTTTGTTTTATTATTTCGATTATGCTTCCGTTGAATGGTCATCTGTATGCCTTGGTGTATGCTTTTGCTTAGTGCCTGCGTGTGCGTGAGTTATTGCATGTTCAGTCTGTATCGCAAGGTAAGTCAAGGTAAGTTTTTAATTAATCCGTATTTCTGTATGCCTGTTATGTATGAAAGTATGCTTCCGCATTGTGCATGTGTATATCTGTTTATGTGAACGTCGTGTAGCGCGTCCGTCGGCGTCATTCCAACGGGGACGGCGATGGGGGTGTTACAACTACCCTCGCTAGCTAAATGCCTCAGTCGTCGAGTTCGGTTATCAGATGATGGGCTAAGTATCCACCTTTTGTACGCGCTGGTGGAAGTGACAGAGTGATTCCCGAAGGGAGGTATGATAGTTTTCAGTGTTAGCCGACTCCAGAGCTCATGATAGCGGCAAGCAAAAGCCGCAGAAAGGACTCCACCTCGAAAGGATAGAGGGAGTCTCACCACATCCTGAGTCATCCCAAGTTGACGGGAGCAACGGGCCGTAATGTAGAAAGTTGCCTTGCGAAGCCCGCATAGGGGAACGCATCCTGAAGACCCATCAATAACTGCACTGGACAAGGGAAGCCAAGCGTGCATGAAGCTAATATTCTCATCTAATATCTCACTGAATCTGGTAATGCCCTCGTCAGGGGTCCCAGGTAAGTATAGACGCCGGTGAGGAAGAAAACACTTCGCAGAGTACTGATTAATGACTCTAGGAGGTGGCTCTGACAAAAGCTTCAATTTTTCCTACAACCAAATTTGAAAGAAGAAAAAAAGAAAAAATAAAAGCCAAAGAAAATAGAATAAAAGGCAAAGAAAAGCCACTAGAGTAAGTTGGATTTACTTCAGGCAAAAATTAGGCATAGGGTTGTGTGAAAATCCGAAAGGATGTACCTCCCGCGAAGAAAAGCTAGTGTGAAAATCCACAAGGGACGCACTACCTTTTAAAATAATGACATACCTGAAGTAATAAGGGACTTCCAGAGAATGAAGTGGTAGGCTCGGTACGAACAGAGTCCAAACCCAAGATAGTCTCAGCCAGAATGAGAAGGAAAGGGGTCAGCCCGCGGTGAAAGTCATCTAGAATTCCAAACAGACGGGGGTCTCCGAGCAGTTCCTTTGAGGTCACGACTAGATACTTCATCAGGCAGAAAAGGAAGAGGACACTTACGCTATAGGAGGGAATGTTGGAGAATTCATCCATTGCTTCAATAAATACTTAAGGACAGAGAAATATCCCGGATTTGGAGCAAACCACAGCGAGGTACGCAGGGCAAAGCACCAGGAGGATACCAACTCCCGACGATAGCAGCAAGTTCTTCAGGCAGGGGGCATATTTCTTGATAGGTGAATATGAAAACATGAAAACAAGGATCCCAGAAGTGGGTCACAGCCAAAAGAAGGTTGTAGTCTATCTTGACTCTTCGCAAAAACCGCAGTCCAGAAAGGGGGGCAAGAGTATTGTGTTCCCAAATTTGGGCATCGTCTAAGATAGGGTGCATCTTGGAAAGCAAAGGAGAATTCATTCCTCAGTAGCTAAAGCCAAAGTCACTAAAGGAAATAAAGAAGGAAAAAAGGAAAAAACTGAGGAAAGGAACCTGCTATGAAGCTAAAATGAGAGAAAAGGCACGAAATCCAAGAAAATGTTGAATTTTATAAGATTGACATACCGACGGCTAGCCCGTCCCTATCTCAGACGATGATCCCGTCTGTAATTGTCCACCTGGCAGTCTCTGCATCGTGCATATCACGCGCATTAATTAGGTAATTAATGAGGATTAAACGCGGAATCTGGAGCTATAGACGGAATGCCCGTCTGTCACTGTATGAACGGAAAGCCCGTCGGTACTTAAAATCTATATAAGGACGCAGGTACCGATGGGCTGTCACTTTCTTTTCCTTCTTCTTCACACCGATGCTTTTCCCTTTGTTTCCAGCGATTTCCTTTCATTTTTTACACCAGTTGTGAGTCTTTTATTTCTTCTTTGGGTCTTAACTTCTAGGTTAGTAAAATTTTTCCATCTTTTATTTATTTTATTTTAAGTAATGTAATTTAATTTTCTTCTTTCTTCTTTTGAATTAGTGTAATTAGTAACCTTTTTAATTAATTGAAATGTAATTGTTTAGTAATAAAATGCATGAATTGATACATAGAGTAAATAGATTGCAATTTTTTCTTTTTCATGGGCACAAGATGGATTGACCTATATTGTTTAAGAACGATTAGTGATAAATTTATATTTGTTTCTAAGTTTTTTAGATAAGACATGACTTTAGAAATGCATGCACATTGAAACCAATACAAGGAAATAGGAAGCAAATCAGATGTGAGCATGTTGCAATGATTGGTTGGGGCCCGAGGCCTGTCCCTTCTTTTTTGTTTTTTTATGCAGGAGGTTGGACACACCCTTGCCGGGGTGCTGCCCAAATGTTTTTAGCAAATGAGAACATATTGCATTATTGCTTGGGGCCCGAGGCCTGTCCCTTCCTTTTTTTTGTTTGTTTTTTTATTTTATTTTTATGCAGGAAGTTGGGCACACCCTTGTCGGGGTACTGCCCATAATTTATCTTGTCGGTTTAGACACATTCCCATCAAAATGCTGCCTCAATTTCTAAGCAAAGTTTCATTTATGTCTATGATGCCAAGCTAACTGTTTACCTCGTTCGCAGGATACCACCGAGACGATATGCTTGTCACGACGAGCCTGAGCCTCAGGCCCCGGGGTGGATGAGTGAGGAGGCTAGACATGTCATGGCCGGATTTGTACCCTAAGAGAATTAACCTAATTTGGCATGTGAGTGAGTGGATTGAATTTGTAGGATTGGACTTAATTGAAAGAAAGCAGTATAGTTAAGGGGTTAAATGGTAATTATGAATGTTTGTGCTAAGCATGAGTTAAAGGCTGATTAACTAGTTAATGGAGGGTTAATTAGGAATAAAATAAAGTAAGAAATTGGTAAGTGGAGGCAGGTTTTCTGAAGTGGATTCCGTGTGGCTTTGTAAGGTTTTGCCACCTCCTTTTTTGCATGCATTTGCCTAGTGAAGTGAGAGGTGAGTGTGTGTTGGCCTCATTCTTCATTTTCTGCATTTGGCTTTGGCTTACTTCTTGTTTCCGTGAGTAAGGATGAGAGTGGTTTAAGTGGATGTGTGCATGTAGCTAATTGGAACAAGAATTAAGTGTTAAGACCTTAAGAAGTGAAGAGAGATAAGGGAAAGGCTGTAATCGGCGAACCGAGCGTCCGTCGTAATTAGGAGCTAAGGCGACAAGGTTTGGGAACAAACCCTAATTGTATGAATATGTGATTAGTGTTGGTTAAATAGGGTTTTGAACTGAATTGCATGATATGTGAAATTGAAGGTTGAGCATGAATTATGTGATGCTAAATTGTATGATTATAGTAGCAATATGATTGTGATAAAGTGCTTGAAAGTGATTATGATTTGTACTATTATTGAATGCCAAACAAGAAGGGAAAATCAGGTATGTGTTATTGATTGTGTGGTTGTTGTATTTGGGTTGATTGCCAAACAAATAAGAATGAGATTTGAGGTCTAGGCGTAAAAGGAAAAGTGGACTGAAAAAGCACAGCCGTGCTAGTGATAAACACAGCTGTGTTTTGGTATTTTTGCATAGGTCACGGTAACAATGAAATTGATTGTGACCGTGACATATGCTGAGTTCAATTCTGCCTAGAGGAATTTGGTATGTCACGGTGACAATGGAATCCATTGTGACCGGGACCTACCCAGGAAGGCATTCTGTTTTGCAAATGAGAATATGTCACGGTGACAATGAGATTCATTGTGACCGTGACATACCCTCAGGTTGCATTCTGCCGAGAGTCGGGAACACATCACGGTGACAATGAAATTGGTTGTGACCGTGACATGTCCCCAATTTGCATTCTGTTTTGTACTTTAATATGTCACGGTGACAATGAAATCCATTGTGACCGTGACCCACCCTGTTTTGGCAAAATAATCCTAATGTGTTTGGTCATTCAAATGGCATGGCTTTAAGCTGAAATGAAGGACAGCATGAGTAAGTAATGTATATGTGTTAAGTGATCTACAAATGCATACAACTATGATGACTTCTGAATGGGATAAGTTATGTGAATATTAAATGTGAAGACTGAATTTGAAAGTATATTGAATATGCAAATGAAATGTATGGCTGTGTGCTAATACAAATGTGTAAAGTGAAAAGTGAACTGAATAAGTGTTTAACAACTTAAGCCTGCGAGTCAAGTAGTGGATAGTTAGGCATGCCTATAGGGTCAAGTGCTACAGCCCCATGCGTTAAATGTGTCTGATTCCATGGGAATCACAATGCGAATATCCTTACTGGATTGTGTTATATGTGGAATGATGAAAGGTACCAGAAGGTACTAATGTGATAAGAAGCACCAGAAGGTGCTAATGTGAAAAAGTAGTCTCGATGAGATTACTGGTATCTGAGAGATACCGATGCGATACCCATTATCCGCGTCATTGAATTGCAGGCAAAGTGGCAGAAAGGTTAATTGGTTATTCGGCTAAAAGTTAATTAAATATAAACAGAAGTGATTGTGATACAAGGAAGTATGGAAATGTGAATAAGTAATTGATGCCTTATGATTGAATATAATAATGGTTAATCTGGCATGATTATTAGCATGTTATGTATGATGATTCTGATGTGTGATAAATTATATGCTATATGTATGAGTTCCCCACTAAGCGTTATCGCTTAGCATGGATTTACTCTAATCCGTGCAGGTACGGACGAGAGGTGACTGAAGGACGTCCCCCGTATTTTGGTACGGTCAACAATAGGAAGTATATAGTGTAGGTTTGGGGGCTTGTTATTTGGGACTTTTGTATAAGTTTTATATGGTTAATATGTATTTTGAATATGTAAAGGCATGTAATAATGTAGTAATCACGGATGTAACCTCCCACATGTATGTGTGTCATGTGAATAGCTAAGGCGTGTGGCTAATAGTAGTTGGCATGTGATGCATGAATTAAAATAGTGTGTGATGAAATTTTATTATTCAGTTTCCGCATGTGTTCTGGGTGTGTGTGCGACCTTCTCTAACTAAGATTCGCTGAGCTAGTTTGTCGTTAGGGAACGGGCGTCACAAGACAGAGATATACGGCGCTGGCTCAGGTACAGTTCTGAGCTAGCCGCTTCATTTCTCGACCATTCCTTGAGGCTCTGGGGATGGCGGATGAGGTTGACATTATGATAGCAGGCGCGGGATGGACGAAGTTTTTGACGCCTGCCTTCCAGACTGACCCGGAGATAGTACGGCAGTTTCTTGCCACATTACAGTATGGGGGATATCAGAGATCTGACACAGAGGTGGGCGTCATACAGTTTTGGATCGAGGGCCATCATTATAGTATTACCCGTCAGCGGTTCACAGAGGCCATGGGGCTTCCATTCGGGCAGGATGTCATAGAGCCTCAGAGGTCAGTTAGGCGTCAGCATTGGGCAGTTATCACCTTGACGGGAGTGCCATATGATAATGATACGACAAAGAGCACGGTACTCTCATCACAGGCCCTGCGATATGTTCACAGAGTCTTATCCAGCTCTTATTTAGGACGAGTTGGTAACCCAGGATCTCTCAATGCCGCAGAGATTTGGAGCTTGTGGGCTATGGTGGCAGGCCAACGGCTCAACATCAGCCATGAGATATTGGTCAACCTGGTGAGGGTATCTAGGGGGACAGCCCCTGTAGTGTATGTTGGGGAAGTTATTACCAGATTGCTTCTGAGTTTGGGAGTTCGTCCAGACATCCTGGGGCGTACTTTGGATGAGAGCATTTATGTGGATGCTCCGGCAGCTATCTCTATGGCTATTATAGTACCGATATCGGGCCAGCTAGAGGCATATAGGCTTCGTACTGTGCATGAGACTAGATGTGCATTCAGCTTGCCCTCGCTAGAACCAATGGAGGAGCAGCCTCAGATGGAGCAGCATAAGATGGAGGAGCAGCCTCAGGAGCAGCCTCGGATGGAGGAGCAGCCTTAGGAGCAGCCTCCGATGGGGGAGCAGCCCCATATAGAGCAGCCTTAGATGGAGCACCAGCCTCCCGAGCCTCAGCAGCACCAGGAGGAGCATCCGGGTACGCCCTTTGACATGGGGATCGAGTTCACCATGGATGAGCTATTTGCTACTCCTTCAGGGCAGAGAGTATAGAGTCCCACTCCGCCTCCGCCATCGAGAGTATATCGGACTGCTCCCCGAGCCCATGAGAGGTTCAGTCCATATGCTAGAGTAGGGGATCTGGGGGCATCTACTTCTACAGCTCCACCTCCAGAGCCGGCACCAGAGTCAGCTCCCCCTCCGTCCTCATCATCGGCTTTCCCAGCGCAGCCAGATTTTGCTGCACTACTAGCTTCTACCTTCGCGTCCTTTGAGCACAGGCAGGAGGAGAGAGATAGGACCCTTCTCGACCACTTCGGGGAGCGGGATAGAGTCATATTAGAGCGGCTGGATCAGCATCAGAGTATTATTCAGGAGCAGGGGAGGCTCATTGACTTTTTGAGGCAGGAGCAGGAGAGGCTCGTGACCCAGCTGAGGCAGGAGGTGAGGACCTCCCAGGATGGGGTAGCCCAGAGGATGGATGTGTCCTTACAGATCGTGGATGAGTCGGTTGAGGCTCTCAGGTTCAGAATTCAGGTTCTGGAGGGTGCCATACCTCCCATTGCCCAGTCTCTTCGGGAGTTCAGGGAGCATACTGAGGATAGGCTAAAGAGTATGGGGACCGCTTCCATAGATCAGAGCCTACGCGTGGGTGACGCTTTCAGAGAGTTAGGGGGGTCATCACTGATACGCTGCAGTTCATGACAATATGTGCACAACTTTTCCTAGATGGGTTTGCTCAGGTTCAGTTCCAGCAGCAGGACCCAGTGAGAGCGTAGCCATTATCCGTACCAGTGGCGGTACCTCCTAGATACTAGAGACAGGCCAGAGCTTCAGCCACACAGCGGGCCGGACCACCAGCACCTCCCAGTCAGCCATCTGCTCTAGATGTGGGACCCTTTGCCTCTTCATCTCGGTCTCAGAAAGTTCATATATCAGAAGATGATGATGATTCGGAGGAGGAGCTTTCAGACTATCCACCCCTATAGCCCTTCAGGGAGTCATGATATTATTTTTGTATTTTATATTATCATGTTTACATTACATTGTACAAAATTTAACCTTTTAGTGGAAAAACATTCATGGATAGCCTGTTAAATTTGCTTGTTATTTCTTCGTGATTTAACTCTTTTAAGAAAAGAAAGGAAGAAGAAAGAAAAAGATAATTAATCATGTGATAGAAAGGATGATAAATGATAAAAAAATATATTCACCGATCTACAGTCAAATTAATTGGCGCGAGAATTAACAAGAATCTCTTGTAATACAGGAACGACCAACAATCAAAAGGAAGAATAAACAGATCAAACATCATGTCCTTCGAGATCACATGAAATCAAAAGATAAAATTGTGCTTTGGGGGCATGACAAAGCCGCCAAATTGAAACAACCAGTTCAGTAGAGCACCCCACTCAGAAGAGCAGTCTAGAATGATGCTCAGTCAAGAAGAATAGTCCAGAAGGACACCCCGTTCAGAAGAACGCCTCGCTCAGAAGGGCAGTCTAGAATGACACTTAGCCAAGAAGAAGAACAGTCCAGAAGGACGCCCGTGTCAGGAGAGTAATGATCGCACTTTGTAAGGTCTAGATGAAGACTCGGTGCAGCTCGGGAGAGCAATGATCGCACTTTGTAAGGTCTAGAGAAGACTCGGTGCAGCTCAGGAGAGCAATGATCGCACTTTGCAAAGTCTAGAGTAGACTCGGTGGAGCTCAGGAGGGCAAACTTCGCGTTGTGCAAGTCCGGAACCGACTCGACGCATCGCCACTTCCCCAACAAAAGGTAAGGACTGCCTCAGGTATGCGTCTCTTTCCTTTCTTCTCAGAATTTTTGCTCATCTAGGCACTAGTGCGCTAGTTTCCCCAAAATTGGGGGCAACTGTAGACACCGGCTCTTGAGGCAGTCTAGGTCAGAGTTATCCGATGAAGAGATCAACGTCGGTTTTTGGATAAATGGATGAAATTCGGAGGTTTTCGTCTTTCATGTTTCGCGAGGATTAAAATCTTTTTCTATGGCATGGAGCTTTGAAAGAGTTTGAAAATTTTGAAATAGGGAGTTTTGCTCCACAGACAGGATGCTCGTCTGTGGAGGGGCGCCCGTCCCTACTTGGGGTGATCCCCGTCTCTAGGCGTAGTGGGGACGGGCACGTGGCGGTATAGCAATGCCCGTCCCTAGTACCGTGCCCTGTCTGTAGTCGGTTTTCCGCGTGTGCCCTTAGTAGGGATGCCCATCGGTAGTTGGAGGGATGCCCGTCGGTACATTAACTGATTGGATAACGCCGGATTGGATTAAATCTAATCTGATATCTTTCAATCCTTGGATAAAATTGGTTTAAATTTGAACTTTAAAGTCCTTTTAAAATTCAAATTTTAAACTAATGGTTATCCTAATTATCACAAAAAAGAACTCTATAAATAGTGGATTAAATTCCATTTTTAGGGGTTAGAAAATTTGACAATTTTTGTGAGAAAACATAACAAGTTTTTAGAGAAAAATTCTTTGGAAAAGTTATCAAACCTTTTGAGAGATTGGGTTTTTTTAGAAAAGGTTTTGGGAGTAATTTATCAAAAAGGCCTCTGTTTATTTTTCAGAATTTTATTTGATAAAACTCCTTCCAGTTAATTGATTTCTTCAAAATTTCTCTTGCGAATTAAGCTGATTTGAGGTAACGAAATCCATTCGTTTCCATCAATACAGCCAATTTAAACACTCGATCGCTATCAGATTTTTAGAACAGAGAAAATACAAATTTTTCTGCCTTGATATATTTTCCTTTGATCCTTGTGGAGCGTGCGGGGACCGAAACCATTCGATATTCACCCAACAGGTAAAATCCGAGGGTAAACATTCTGGACTAATATTTATACAATTTAATTGCTTTACATTGATTGTTTTCATTTTCTAAATTAACCATCTTTTAATTAAAACTTCGAAGAGTTTATTTTAAATTTAGCAATCGGGAGTGACCGACGGGCAAAGTGGTTTCCACTCCGTCCGCCGGTCACACCATGTTTTTAAAGTTATTTTTTACACCTTTTTATTCCCTTTATCTTTTAATTCCTTTCTTTTAAGTTTCTCATCATTTTCCTTCTCTTTATTTTATTTGTAATTTTGATACTGACATGTCTATTCCTATGAGCTATTTCCGGACCATTCGGAATTGGGTTTGTAAACGATGGTGGTCGCATCAATCTGAGGATTTTCATCCGGGTTCTTTCTTTACCCTTTCTTTCATATTATGTTATTGTCAAGATTATTTCAATGTCGTTAAAGTGAAAAGGGCAAGTATTTATAATAATTAATTTGAGGTTTTCTCGAAAGTTGCGGACCAATGTCTTATTTTTAACCAACAAATTGACACTTCTTAAAAATTGTTTTATAACAAATATGCATGCGAGGACCAATGTCCTCATCATTAACGAATATCCCATTTTATGCATGTATTTGCACTTTTACAAATGGGAGTTGTATTCCGCTCCTGGTGTTATTGTAATTTGTTTTTGAATACTTTATTTTTGATTTTGCTTCCACTTATCGCTTTTGAAGTGAATAATTGCGCCTTTAATTAAACTGCATTGTGTGGAAAGTTGGTGAAACAATAAATTCAAAACTGAATTATAATATTAATCAAGGTATGAATAAATGAGAAGTCCCGAACTCACTCTGGTCTTTGGGGCTCAATGAGGCGAGAGGTCTAGGACTTCCGAGACACCTCTTGAGTCTCACCAAAAGACTTAAATATACAAATCCTAGGCTCCAGGGGTAGAGGCTGAGACCTCCAAGATCTCTCTGGCTAGCCCAAGATGGATATGTATGCGCCGTTTTAGGCTCGACGAGGCAAGACGACCATTCCCAATGTTCTATTGGGTGGCGACTCCAAGAAACCTCATTGTTGCCCAAAATAGACGCACTTGTAAATACCTTGCAAGTTTAATTGAATCCCATCCTGATCGCCCTAAAGCGGGCTTTCGGGAGGTCACGGGGTTCGGCACACGTCACAGATACCTTTTTTAGATTTTCAACCCGCGGGGCTTTTATTCTCTTCTTTTGATTTTTAAGTCTTTAGCCATGGACCTCCTTGAGTTTGTTGATGTTGACCGGTTCTTTGAAGTTATCTTCATTGCTGTCTGTTGGAAACTCTGCTCCCTTGGATAATAATTTCTTAAGAATAAGGGGATCCTCTCACTTCGGCCTAGACTTGTCTCATTCATCGGATGCTTTCTGGCCGTCTTTCCAAATAATTAAGCAGAATGTTTTTTGATAGATCTGACCGTGGCGATAATCCCATGACTTGTCCTTGTCTGACTTGTTCAATTGTTGCTGCCGTTGTTGTGCCCTGTCGGCTTCCAAAATTTGGGCTTTCATGACCATCCTTAAAGATTTGAGCTCTACTTCAACTGGCTATACTTCTTCATACCCCTGTATCGAGGAATAAAAAGTGACTTGTAGAGGTTCTGATGGCAGTTCTCTAGCCTCAAAGTGCGAAAGGCCATTTCTCTGCCCAGTCCTTGTAGTTTTGAACCATCTTGATCAAGACCTTCTTGTTAGTAACCTCTGCTGCCCCATTAGTTTGAGGGCAATACAAAGAGGACTTGTGGTCTTTAATGCGATACGTCTGGAGCAACTCCCTAGCCTTAACCATAAAGTGTCCTTCTGTCCTTGAACTCTGCGTGGTGCGAAAGACCATCTTGACATGACCCTGTCCGTTGGGGCTGTAGGGCGCACCTCCTCTATGATTTCTATTTCCAAGCTCGAGCAACCTATTTCCATTGCAAGTCAATATAATTCTCGTGGTCCTTTTTTGAAATTCAAGAAAAATGGCAAAGTACAGGCATGTGTAGATCAGTGGGATTTGAACAAAGCTTGCCCCCCATGATGGTTCTACATATTGATTCTTTTCCTTCTCTCTTTTTTGTATTTTATTTTTCTCTTTTTTTTATTTTTTTATCTTTTTTTCCTTTGTTCTTTTTTTTCGTTCTTTTGAGGATAAGCTTTGTTCAAATCCTAATAGTTTACACATACACGCACTCCTCCTCTTCTCGATTTGGTACAATATTGACCAACTAAGACTGGCATTGAATTTTGACTAGAAATTTTGGCTTCATTTCTACTTGTGGATTCCTCTTTTTAACCTTTTCTGCCCCTTTCAGCTTCAATCTTCTGAGCTTTTACGTGGCCAGTTCATAATTGTGGTGTGTTTGAATGATGTGCCTAGTGATTCCACGATCAACTCTTAGCGTGTCTTCATAAGTCCAGGCAAAGACCTTTTTTTTTATATTTTATTGAATTTCTCTCAAATTCTGATCTTGCTTCAAGAGTTGCTTTAGATGCTATCAAGATTTTCTTTGGACTTTCCAAAGTTTCTAAGATTAAATGGAGTAGCATTAATTAAATCAATGTCAAATATGAATGAGTCATGCTCATGATTATGCATAGTGAAATCATTAGAGATATAACACAAGTAAGCAAAGATGTTCACCTTATTAATAAAGCTAAAATATCATTATTAAACAGTTCAAAAATAAAAAGAACATTCTAAACAGCTTAATCAACTTCTGTTTTTGCCAACACAAATTGCTTGAAAATCTTCTGATACCTCAGGCTCCCCTTCTCTGGACCGTGTCCCCAAGACTGGTGATAACCATTCTATCTCTTTCTCTTTTTCCTCGGATCTAGAATCCGATCAGTGTTAACCCATTTTTGTATGCACTCCCTCAAATGGTGGCAATAATCTATTTTATGTCCTGTGTGCTGATGATATGCACAATACCGATCCGCTCTATGTCCTGGCCTTCCTTGGCTCATGGCTGGCCTTAGTGAAGGTGGTTACAATCTCCCTTTTTTGGTAAAATGATCAAGATACCAGGATAATGGTTTACCTAAGTAAAATGATCAAGATGGTTTACCTAAAATGACCAATGCTTCAACCCTCTCATCACCATCATTTTTGTTATTATTGCTAGAGCCCCCTTTAGACTTTGTACCACCATAACCATAGTTAGCGACAATTGCCTTCTGTGCTAAATGCTCCCCTTCTGCCTCGGTGGCTATATCTTTAAGGGATTCCCAATCTCTTAATCCCTTTAACTTGAGCACCTCCTTCAAATATGGTCTGGCATTTCTGATAAATAACCTAATTTGATCTGGGGTATCAGGGTTTCTCCTCATCTCCATTACCCGGTTCCTCCATCAAGTTAGGTACTCGTGGAATGATTCTCCCGACTTCTGTTGAAGTAGCTCTAGATCCTTCAGAGTGACCTCTATTCTTGTGCTGCAGTCGTACTGCTTCCGTCAGTAGATCCCAATCTTCTTTAGTTTTTCTGTCGAGTCCATGATACCAGTCCACCATAGGACCTGTTAAACTCAAGCAAAAGTACTCTATCTTTCGCCTCCTTGTCAATGTAGTTCCCTTCATTACTAGGGTGTACTGCTTGATATGTGCAATAGGGTCCGATGTACCGTCAAACTTCGAAAAATCAGGTAATTTGAAATTCGGAGGGACTAGATCCTCTCCCTCTAGCCCTTTATCCTTAGGGTTCATCCTTTTTCCCATCACCAGCATCCGAGACATCACCTAGAACTTTTCCTCCATCTTCTTCCATATGGCCTCCTCTGTCTGAAGTACCTTACCTCCTACCACTATGGGTTCTTCATATTCATCCTCTACATAATCATTTTCTAGCCTATGGGGGCCTCCTCTTCTTTGGCCCGTAGATGTGGTAGCCTTTAAATCCACTGGTGGTGGACAAACCTCCTCAAGTGGGTCCTCTCTGTCCTCCTCCTATTCATTCTGACCTCCAGGAGGAGCAGTCGGGTTCTGTGCAGTAGGCTTGGCCATTATTGCCATCATGGCCATCATTCTATTCTTAAATTCTTTGAGGCGTCTGCCCACTTCTTTGGCAATCATAGCTCATGTTTTGTCTGCCTCTCTCGATGAATTGGCCATTTCTGAAGATTTTCTGAATGCCTATTAATTGCTCTTTGACTTTGATTCTAGTTGCTCAATATAAGCCCTCTGATAATGTGGCTGTCAGAACCCTAACCAACTAGGAAAGTGTTCTTTGATGGCTGAAAGATTAAAGAGTTAGAGTGATGCATGAATAATATGTAATGCATGATCGTGCTATGCAATAAATAGTATACAATGGAGAAAAGAGATTACAATGATCCATGTGAAATATGTGAAAAACTATACACAGCATGATATGTACATGTAATAATTATATGCAAAGAATAAAATGTATACATAGGGAGAAAATAAAAAATTTTATTTGTGCATTGACTGACATGAATATGCAATGCATCATCCACAACCACATGCAAGTAAATAGATCCTTCCAACCTTATTGCCCCCACACACGAGGTCGTGCGGTCTCTGTCCTATCCATGGGTTAACAAGGAACCCGATGGATGCGCATGGTGCTCAGTGGAAAATCGACAGCATAACCTCTCTTAGCTAATGTGTATACGTATGGGTTTTAACCATCATGTATTTAGGCAGTCCGAATAAGTTGACATGGGCCTATCGGGGCATGAAAGCCTTTGATTAGGTGACCAATCAAATTATCTGGTTGTGTCCAATACATAATGATCCACATAGCAAGCATAGTATTAAGGTTCATACCACTTAGGGGAAGTAACTATTTCCATTATATGAGCTTTGGCCAAGGTGATGTTACTTTAGGGCTACCCAAGCATGGTCACTGCCAATGGGTCTAGCTCATCACGAGCATAACGACCGATCGGGTCACCATTTAATATACCATGATGGTACAAGGCTTGGGTTGGTGATTACCCTTAACACTTCCCTACATTGAGTGAACATAGGGTCATACTTCGGGAATGCACCGGGGCTAAAAGAGGGACCAAGCTAGCATAGATCTAAGGCTCTAATGAGATGTAATGCACCGGGGCTAAAAGAGGGACCAATTTAGGCATCGAACCACATCAATTCCAAAATTATCATAATTAACTCAAAAACTTGCAAGTTCCACATTCCAAAACAAAGACCCATATCATACGTACCATAACAAAAGCATATTTCAACTCAAATTTCCAGAAATCATCAAGAACACATTTACATGCAAAGATAAGAAATTCCCAAACCTCAAAAATCCTTTGCTCCTATTGCTTAGTTCCACTTGGCCCAACCTTCTCCTTACCCTTTGGTTCGCGAGGAGGTTCAATTAAGCACAAAACAACATAACACACAAACACAAAATCCAACTTCAAACCCAAGTCCGAAAATAAGAAAAAGAGAAGAAGATGGAGAACCAAATGAAGAAAAGAAGAATAAATGCAGTAGATTTACCTTTAAAATACTATGCAATGAACAATTTCCACCACTAGAGGCTTGAATCTAAGCTAGGGCACTTAAGAGAGTGCAAAGGAGGAAGAAGAAGAAGGAGAAGAAGAAGGAACGGGAAATGGGTTTCAAAATCTGATTTTTCCCCTTTTTCATCTTTTTCTCTTTCCCACTTTACACTTGTCAATCATCTAGTAGAGGAGATTACTCACTCACACCCTAACCTAGTGCACCACATGCACACAATGAGACACCCTAATAATGCATCCTACTCATGTATGAGCAATACACACAAGATTCTCCCAAAACATGCACACCCTACACAAGTGCAAATGCACACACACAATTAATCCACTAGTGCATATCCTACTATGGTGCACTCAACCACACATGATGAAACTCTCATAAATACCCACTACAATGGTGCGCTTGGGCACACACAATTCTGCCCCAACTAATTCACACCAAAGCACCATGCATGCACCCACATGCAAGAGAAACTCTTAAAACATGCAATATTACTAAAATGCCCTTATTATACAAAACTTATGCAAATGCACACACAAACATATGTGGCTCATTCAACTAGGGGGGCAAACGGGGTGTGACAGTGATGTGATGAAATGGCTAGGTAAAGTGGGAGTGATTCAAGAAAAAGAATTATACTTATTTGATAAAATTATTTTGTTGGAAGTCAAATTTAATTGTGAACAAGAATAATGTTATGACTTCTATAGTTATTACGGTTAAGGAAATTTGTTTGAAATAATAGCAAATTAAAGTATTCTGAGGTTAATAGTTTTGAAGTATACAAAAGCCAAAAGGGGAAAATAGAAAGTTCGAGTACATACTGAAATGGCATATAACTATACTATGAGACAGGAAGTGGTAAGGTAAGTTTTGTGAAAAGTAAATCAAATGAAGACAGACACGTATATGAGAAGTAGGTGTACTGAAACAAGTGAAATGTATATGTTATAAGTGTAAAATGTAAGTGTTATATGACTATATGGAAGTAATATATATGAATGGTAATGATATGGAGTATAGCATATGGACTATCCGATGTAAGTGAATTTCGAGGATAAAATTTTTTAAGAAGGAGAGAGTTGTAATGAGCCGAAATGTACCCCAGTCGGATTCACCTGTGTTCGGAGTATAAAAGTGATTGAAATGTGAAATTGACTAATTGAACTGGTTAAATGTAGTTGAGGTTGCATTTTGTATTAATCGAAAGATTGAGGGCAAATTAGTAATTTGATATTTATAAACCTTAAGGCAAGAAATGATGTTTCGGATCTCCAAAAAATAATCTGACAATAAGGACGCGCTCGTATTAATGAGGAGAATCATATGGTAAAGAAAAATTAATTTTACAGTGACACGAAATTTTGGATTATCGGACTGGTATAAGTGAACTAGAATGGAAAACAGTCTCTGAAAGACTTGAAAATATTCTTGTAAACTAATTAGTATATTTTGAGAATTTTAGAATCATTTTTAGGGGGAATTGAACCTGAGAAGTGAGAGAAATAAAAGTTAAGGTAATTTGGGTATTTCACATTTATGGACTAAATTAACGAAATTAATTATGTGGGCCAATGTTTGAGAGTAGAATGTTTATATGTCAAAAGTGTGAAGGGATAAAAGATAAAGGATTAAAAGTGAAAATTTGCATAAAAATCAAAATTGGACCAATGAACATTTGACATTGGGCAATCAAGATAAGCATGAGTTAAATGGCCATATTTAAGCCATTTTACTTGGCCATCCTAATGCCAATTTGGCTAGCCAATTGAGAGGGAAAAAGGGAGGAGATTTCTTCATCTCCTACCTCATGCCACTCTCCCTAAATCCAAGACGCAAAGATTGAGTTTTGGACTTCTTAAGTTTCAAGTGTTTTCAATGGAAGATTGGTATAATAAAGGTAAGAAATAAGTCTCTTATTTCATTGATTTCTTCTTAAATGGTTGAGAATTCGAATTAGTGATATATGTGGGTTTTGATGAGGGATTTGGATAATTATGACCATGAAAGAGTAAGAAAGCAAGAGAGAAAGCAAAGGTAGAGATGAAGGAACGATCAAATGAGGTTTAGGAATTGTTGTGTTAATTTTTATGGGAATGAATATTTATTGATGAATTGAATATTTTTGAGGTGTTTGTATATGTGTTATGTTGGTTTGGACTGAATTTGATGGATTGATTGTGTCAAATTAGTTGATTATAGGCTTATTGAATTACATAGTGCAATTCTGCCTAAAGGGTGGAATGACCTTTGGTGACTGTTTTGTATATAAATGGGGTTTTAGAATTCCAAATTAAGTGATTATAGTTCCATCAGAACCATGACTTCCATACCTATAAAATTTCTAGAAATGACCATGAGCAAAATCTAGCTCTAAGACCATTAAAAGTGGCCAAAATTGAAAGATTTCTATTTTGGCCGAGTGATTAGAACCAATTCTATTTTTGGTGTTAACTGACCTCAGTCTAGTTTTTGGGCTATAAGTTGAGCTAAGAATCTCCAAATTAAGTGATTCTATTGGAATGTGAACCATGACCTCTGTGCCTATAAAAGTTGTAGAAATATCCATAATTTATTTCTTGCTCTAATGTCCCCAAGTATCCTTTTTCCTGGAACAAGGCTTTGGAGCAGTCCTTGTTTATGATGTCATATGTCCTAGGTCACAGCTTCAAATAACCTAAAATTTGTGCCATTAGAAATTTAACATCTTGGGGATTATTTGTTCAGAAGACTATTTTAGCTAAAAATGGCGTTTTTATGATGTTTCAGACTGAAAAATTTCAGTAGTTAATTTGGGCAAGCAAAGTATCTAGGGGAAACTCTGCTCAACTTTTAACAGACATCTGCGTGTTGCTTTGGTAATATCTAGAGTTTGGTGACACCAAATTGTATGATATTTGTTGTGTTAGAAATCTAAAAGATATGCATAAATATGTATAGAAGAAATCCAGACCTATTTTTGACTCTAAGTGCTCCGAAATTGGATAAAATAGAGGTGTCTCTACTTTGGCCAATTCAATGGAGTAGTGCAGGTTGTTTAAATCATATCTGACGTTTTAGATGTCAAAATGACCTGAAATATGTTCTATTTGAAACTTTCTATCCTAGGGAACAATTGTTAAGAAGGGAGTTTTGCCTAAAAAGGAAGTTTAGATGTTTGTTTAGGCTGAACAAAATAGAGTAGTGAAGCAGTCCCGAGATTCTGCTTCTGTAAGGCAAAATTTTGGGACCTCACGGTCAGCACCAATACTTGCTGACCATGACTAATGCTACTGGAAGATAGAATTGAGTATGTTTGTGTGTCACGGTCAGCACCAAAACTTGCCCACCATGACCTATGCTCTTGGACTTCTGTTTTGATTATTTTGGGTGTTACGGTCAGCACCAAAACCTGCTCACCGTGACCCTCCCCTGTTTTAGCCATTAACGTGCTTTCTTCAACAATTTGATTGACTAATATTTCGAATAATAAATTATGTGTTGAGCATTTATAGAATGTTGTTATGATAACATAACTGCATGGATTATTATTGGGTATTTATTTTATACGCAAGCCTATGTTTGGACCACAGTACGGTCCATATATGTGTTAGGATCCTGAATTGGATTCTTATGAGTTGTGGATCATGATTGATCCCTAATGTGTTTTTGGATCACTGTAGATCCTAAGGTGTTCGGAAATGGATGTACTTTCGAGTACCTGTGCATTTCTGTATCCCGTTATCCACCCCTTGGAAAAAGCAGGCAGCAAATGAATAAAATAATGCTAAATGAGCAATATACCATATGAATTAACAAATGAACGCAGTGACTTGTATTTTATAAGGAAATATGGAATTAACCATTGCACATGCAAATGATCACACTGATTATTGTGCCAAATATATTACTCTAAACTTGTGCTTTGTGCACCTATGTGTTCTCAGATCCTGCACCAATCCCTATGCAAAATATGTTAGAGTACCCTTGGGTGCCTATGTGCATTTAATCCTATCATTCCCCTTTGGGAATGCGGGCAACAAATGAATAAAAGAATGATAAATGTATAACATGAAATATAAGTTAATAATTAAATGTATTTGTGTGTTTAGACCATAAATGCTTATACGATTTGTTGTATGTGAGGGATATTTTGATGGGTGTTTAACTCATGTTATTGAAAGTAATAAGGAATTAAGGTTTACATATGCATGTAATACTAAGGATGATTTGTCATAATCGGGGTTTTATAGGTTTAGATTATTTTTGTAAAGAAAGTAAATAAATGATTGGTTATTGCATCTTTAACGTGGTTTATAAATTAAGTTAAATAATCTATGTAATGTATGAATAACATGATACTTAACATTAAATGAATATGATTATGTGTGTGCTACTTGTGCGTATTAACATAAATGTCTACTTGGTTAAGCAAATATGGAAGAGTACCAACTGTACAAATGTATGTATATGATTAGGGTATATTCTTAAGAGTTTGCTTATTATAAATGTAAATGTTTATATGGAATCATTCGTATGTTCTGTTAACGACTACTGTGAGTGGTCGTCTATTTTATATGTTTTCCCCACTAAGTTTTAAGTTTAGACATCCGTGCAGGTTATGAAGATAGAAGAGTCGCCAAGAACATTCCGCAATAGTCAAGGCCAACTAGTCTGTATAGATTTTGTATTTGTCTTCTGTAATGTAATTAAATTCTGTTTTAGTAATGAATGGTCTGTATGTACTATAATTAACGAGAAAAGTGTCTTTCGAGAAAATGTGTGTGAATGTAATTTGTATTAGAAGAAATTTTACAATTCCATTTTTGGTATCTGTTTCTTATGTAAGTATATTTAATTTTGTAATTTTCGCACCTTAACATGTCGTGGTAGGTTGCTACGTAAGGATAAGGGGTGTACCACATCTCTTTTTTCTTCTTTGTCCTCATCCTCTTGTTCAACTTCTTCATTGTCATCATCATCTTTGTATGCTTTCATTCCCTCATCATTCTCATAACTAATGCTATCATTTACTCTATCAATAACTTCAATATGAACATCAATAGTCACACTTGGTGTAATGCCCCAATACCCCTTGGAAGGATATAGGGACGCTACACAACACTAAACAATACTTAATCACTATTAAAAACCACTATTAACACTATCACTATCATTAGTCCATATAGCTTACATAATACAATACAAAATTACATATTACATTGGTATGCTATGTTATACAAAAATGGAGCTCTACATATACAATGTCAAAACAAAAACAACCTAGCTAGAAGACTTGAAGCTCCTATAGTGGCCTTCAACAAATCCTTCCAAAATTATGAACTCCAAGCTATAAACCTACATGGGAGACAAACACCCGTGCTAAGCAATAACATTTAGTGGGGATATAAACAAAGCAATACTAATACAAGCACTCATATATTAATACAAAACAATATAGCATGCTTTAATCACAAAGAACATAATGATTTAGCAATCCATTCCTTAGTTCGCTAACATGCCAACATTCAATAATCCATATTTTTAAATAACAATAAACAATTCACAATGCCAGCGGAAGGCTTCAATATCATCAATACCTATAGCTAACATTAGCATGTATCATAACACTAATGTCACTCAATATGGCATCACTGTCACTACCACTAGTCAAAATAAGCACTAACTTGTTATGTGCACATGTACACATTATTGTTGTTACTATATACCATTAATTCCATATAGATAGCCTGAATCATATAGAAGTGGATACGGGTAGACTAATAATATATTATCACTAAATCACTGGATACCCGTCGGTATCAAAACCTAGACACCCGTCGGTGTCGCACTGGCAGCTGCGAATCACTAGTCCTTTATAAGCATGCTTATCTATCCACGACTCGATTACAGGCTTAACGATTAATTCACTTAACATATATTTATTCACAAAGTAATATTCATTCGCATAATAAATGTCATTCACATAATATTGTTCATTCACATTGTATTGTTTGTTCGCATAGTAAGGTACTCATGTAGCTTCCTAAAGCAACATCATGGTACAAGTCATCAAGTAGAACAACCTCGCATCATGTTATTTAAAATATAGTCATTCATATAACATCAATGTTCTCATGTATAATACACTTATTAATCCTTTACGCAAAACAATTATAAGTCGCATAATATAATTCATAAGAATTAAAAATAAAATATTTGCATTTGAAAACTCTGGCTATGTCACGTTCGCGACCCTTGTCGCACCCGTGACATAGCAAGGATTTCACTTCTGTCATGCTTGCGGCATTGCTTGTGCACACAATAGAATGGCATGGACACTATTGTCGCGCTCGCGCCCATTATCGCACTCACGATAGAGCACAATTCAACAATAATCCCTAAATGGAGCGTTCTGTCGCGCCCGCGACTCTTGTCGCACTCGCGATATAACACAAAACGTGCCACATACTCAATTTCACACGCCACTTTAAACACTTGTTCACACTATACACTTTACATGCACTTTAAGCAATTCTTCAATATAATTCTTACCATCTACTCATGCTTGCAACTCGTCACATACTCAAGTCTCCACATTACATATAATTAACACATTTAAAACCAGAGTTTTACACTAACCTAATATCATGCTTGTTATCAAACACCACATATTTCAATAAGTAATAGGATTTCATCTAACCATCATGCCATACTTAACTTAGAATTTAGAAGAGCCCTTGACCCCTTCAAATCCGATGATTTCCCCAAACAAACCACACATGCAAGTGTACATAAATTCCAAGTAGAATCCCAAGCCTCTTGAAGCACTCCTTCACTTCACAATTAGATGACCTTCTCTTTACCATTGGCTTCCCTACTAACTTCTCCAACTTTCAGCCACATACACATACACATACACATAAACATATTCAAAGTAGGATTAACATCAAAACTAAAGTCCAAATCAAGAAGAAAGAAAGAGATGAAGAACACTAGGCTCAATCTTACCTTTAGTATGACTTAGACGGGTATTCAAGCAAGCTCACTAGAGACAACTCTAATCCTACCATTTAATTGCAGAAATTGAAAGAACAAGGAGGAGAGACAAAGAACAAGGAAAGAGAGAGCACATTTTGAAAGAGAGAGCCGAACCAAAGAGAGGACAAAAAGGCAGATTTTTCCACAATCCCCACACTATAAATATGCATGTCAAATGCAAGGTGTCAACCATGCATTAACCCAAAGTTAGGTGGCAGCTCTAGATTAAGACACTTGGATTCCCACTAACTCTTCGTTAACATTAATTAATCTAGTTTAACTTAATTAAATTTCCACTTACACTAATCATGCACAACAATACTTTGGTCACTACAATACTTTAATTTTATGCAATTAAGTCCCTAATTCTCATTTTCAATTTAATTCAAATCTATAAACCCTAATTAATGCTCATTTTATTGCACTAATCACACTCAATGCTACTAGGGTGGTTTTCGGGCTGTTACAATTCTCTCCCACTTAAGGAATTTCATCCACGAAATTCTCTCTAGTACATGCTATGACTCTAACCATACAAAACATCATGCAAGACACTAATTCAAATAAACACAAACAATAACTTTAAACTCATGTCAGGTAAAGCTTCTTGATCCTTCATTCCCTCTTCTAAAGTTATACAATACACTCTACCTGTGATACACTTGGTCCTTCCACTATTTCAGACATAACATCCGACGGCTGTCCGGCTTGCCCTATTCCACTTCTGGTTCTACCTCTTCTTTCACTCCCAAGGTTCTTTACAATATCTCTTATTAATTACATAGTCACATTCTCTTACGCTTGAGGACACTTTGCCACCATATGATCATTACTACCACATTTGCAGCAAGCTTCAGTGAGCTTCCGACACACACCCCAATGGGGTCTACCACAATGCTCACATGCCACCGAGACACTTCCCTTACTTGATGGAACTGGAACTCCAATTTCAAATGATGGTTCCTTCTTACTTGATTTCTCACGACCCACTGCTTTCGGAGTTTCACTAAACAAACCTTGATTATCTTTAGTCTCACAAACTCTTTTACCCGAAACCAGTCTAAATCCACTATCCTGTGACTTTCTCTTTTGATTCTTTCTTTAAACTATTTTTTACTTTTCTACTTTCAAAGCAGCTTGCACCAATTGATAGTAACTTACCATTTGCATAGATGTCATTGCCGCTAGTAATCCCTTAATCATTGCATCCAAACCGTCTTCGAATTGCCGACACATGAACTCTTCCATCTTTAGGGCATCCGATACATACTTAATAAGGCGACTGAATTCTTTCTCATATTCGGCCACAAAAAAATTGAAACACCCCAATACCCCCGGATAAGATATCGGAGCGCTACACGCAAATACTCATAAACGTACATAAAAATTAAAGCATATTAACGAGATATAAAATAATCATATAAGTTAAACAACCAAAAGTTATAAAAGCATTTCATTAAGCCTATACATATACTTATATAGAAATATTCCTTTAGAAAAAGCTACTCGGTTAAACATTATCCATGTACAAAACCTATACATATACAAATGTAATAACAAAAGACAAAGGACTTCATCTATAAACTTCTAGTGGTTGACCTGCAGAGGCCTAACTTGAAACTCCAACCTGCCACCTACACGGGAAAACACTCTCACTAAGCGATAACGCTTAGTGGGGAGGAACACAAAACAAGGCATAAATATGCATATATAAATAACCATAAGAAAAAACAAATTAACTTATCAAAACGTCATAACATGCAAGAAAGAATCTACTTATACATCATGTTATCTACATTTACACACACACACACACACACACACACACATATATATATCGTTACTTATTCATCATGTGCATATATAAAGCAATCAAACATCTATATACGTTAAACACATTGTAGACACCGGGTCCCGAGGCGGTCGAAGATCAGGATTACCCGAAAGCGTTGCCTATTCACAGGCAAAAATATCAAATATGATGTTTCCCTTGTCGAGACCCTCATTTTTTTAAATAAAAAATAGACAAATAAATATATATATAACAAAAAAATTATTATTATAAAAAATTATATTAAAAAAAATTAGGAAGTGTTATTTTTTATATACATCAAAATCTTTGATTAAAATATATATATATATATATATTTAAAAGGAATTAAATTAATAATTAAAAGAAATAAAAAAATTGATTAAAAGATTTAAAAAAAAAAAGATAAGAAAAAAGGATAAGATTTTTTTTTAAAAAAAAAAAGAAGAAGAAAAGCATAAAAAGGGGAAAAAGAAATGCATGTGGAATTGTCCATATGAGGCCTTCCGTGGTCCACATGCGGCCCTCCCATGGAAGGCCACATGTGGACAATTCAACATGCGGCCTTCCCATGGGATGCTGCATGTTGAAAGGTCCACATGCGGCCTTCCGAGGGCTGCAGCTCGTGTGCGGCCCTCCACTTGCGGGCTACCGCAAGGGTCTCCGCTTGCGGCCACCTCTCCCTGCGCATCGCTTTCTCATCTGCAAAACATATTTTTGGAACTACAAAGATCAGGGTTTTTTCACATTTTAGTGTTATTTTGAAAAAATAAAAATTAGAAAATTAGTTTTATTTTTTTCCATTTTGGGAAGGCAGTGAATTTAAGAGGGAATTGACCTTCATTTTCTAGGGGGCTGCTTCCTAGGTAGAAAAAAGGGTTTTCTCACTTAGAAAAGAGGCAGACGAGAGCAAGGAAGGAAAAAGGATTTCAAAAAATCTTAGGAAATAATTTTTCTTCTTTTCTCTAAAAGATTTTATTTTAGTTTGGCTTGAACAAGGAAAATTAATTTCCTTGGCTTGATCACTCCATCAAAAATCATTTTTGAGTCTTTTTGTATTAAAAATTTATATTTTCTTAAATATTTTCGATACTTTGACATTGTAAACTCAACAAGGGGATGGATTGAGACATCCTATTCCCGATCTATAAACTCTGAGGGTAAATATTTTTGGATCCATTTGTATCAATTTATTTCATCTTTTCTTGATTCACTGTTAGTATTGTTGTTGTTATTATTATCACTCATATTGCTTGCTACTGTTGATCAATGTCATTTTCATTACATCTTTTTATCTTTTGCTATTTCCGTCCTCCTTCTTCTTCTTCTTCTTCTTCTTCTTCTTCTTCTTCTTCTTCTTATTATTATTATTATTATTATTATTATTATTATTATTATTATTATTATTATTATTATTATTATTATTATTATTATTATTATTATTATGCTCATTGTTATCATTATTATTTATTTTGCTATTATTATCATCATTTATTTTGTTATGGTCATTTTGTTGTTATTATTATTATTATCACTATTACTGTCATTTACTTTATTATTATTATTATTATTATTATTATTATTATTATTATTATTATTATTATTATTATTATTATTATTATTATTATTATTATTATTATTTTATTGTTGTTGTTATTACTTTGTCATTGCTCTCATTATTATTTATGGGTTTTTGTATGACTTATTTTTAATTTCCTTTGCATGTGAATTGTTTGCATATTAAATTGACATGTCTAATTTAACCCATTTTATCTTATACACATGTGTTAATTATTTTTGCATATTCTCTCGCTTTTATATGCGTTGTTTGATTGTAAAATTATCACTAGCATTTTTAATGTTATTTTTTGTTTGGAATTTAAATGTGATTTGCCTTGTATGAGCGTTCCCGTGACCACCCGAAGGGGTCACGATGCATAGGAGACTGCATTATTTGGGCAAGATCTTTCCTACCTCCCTTTTTCATGTTTGTGTTTGTACATAAAAATGATTTTTATTTATGCAAGTGTCGGATAAAAAATCACAAAAATATTTTTATAATTAAATGGGGATTTTTATTAATAAATTGTGACCAAAATCCCCCACTTTAGCCAATGAATGTAAAATGTCACGATCAAAATGAAGAGTTAAATTTTCTCAAAAATGGGATCAGTCATCCCGATTTTCAAACCAACAATCGAACGACTCTTCGATCCCTCTTTAAGTGAGCGTGAAGGAACCAATGCTCCTAGCCCAAATAAATATCCCGATTTATGTATGTTATTTTTTATATACTTGACTTTGTTTGTTTATTTTAAATTTATGTTCATATATATCTTGTGCGCCCTTGTAATTAATTATTTTTGGGGCAATTTTATTTAGCTTTCATACTGTATTCCATCCTAAGTTTTGATTTTAATTGGCTCTCTTTCATATGGGATTGTATTCTGTCCCAATTTCTCTTGTAATTGTGTGCTTGGCATGTTTGCTGCTTTTCTTTATCGTTTTATTTACTGTTTTCTTTACAGTTTTTATTTATTGCTTTCGAATGCTTGTGATGCGCTCTTAAAATTAAATGCATTAATCGTGTGAGATGAGAGATAAAATTTTACGAATCTAAAAACTCATTTATAATTAACCAAGACATAAATAAGAGTGAAGTTCCGAACACCATCTCTGGTTTAGACCATAGACGTTAGATGACCTTTCCCAATTTCTCGTAAATTGGGTGGCGACTCCAAAATACCTCAAAGGTGCCTAAAGGTGTCATGAGGCTAGATGAACTCCCCAATGTTCTATTGGGTAGAGATTCCAAGATGTTTCATGGCACCCACAGATCAAAAGATGTGCACCAATCCCTCGAGCCCTAAAAGCGGGTCTAGCCTACGAGGGCCTTCGCTAGGTTCAGTGCGCGTCACAGTGGCAACTCCACTGGGGACTTCGTGACTTTGCTCTGAAAGTGTCTTGGTTAAAATGTATAATTGAGTTTTTAAAGCGTAAAATTCTATCTCTTTTCGAACATTACATTGCACCATTTTAGAGCCTTAGAATTATGCTAGTTTGGTCCCTTATTTTACCCTGGTGAACTCTCGAATCATGATCCTACTTTCACTCATTATAGGAAAGTGTTAAGGATAATCACAAGCCCAAGCCTAGTACCTTTTGATATATCAAATGGAGACCCGATCGATCGTCATGCTTGCGATGAGTTAGACCCATTGGCAGGGACCATGCTTGGATAGCCCTAAAGTATCATCACCTTGACCAAAGCTCATATAATGGCAAATAGAAAATTCCATTAGGTGATATGCTCCTTAATATGATGTTTGTGATGTGGGCCATTGTGTATTAAAAAAAGTCAAGCAAATTAATTGGTCCCCTATCAAAGGTTTTTATGCCCCGATAGATTCACTTTAATTTAATTAAATTGTCCGAATACATAGTGGCCAAAACCCATACGCATGTGCTTTAAATTAAGAGTGTTATGCTGTCAGTTTTTTTCACCGTACACTACACGTGTTGATTGGGTCCCTTGTTGACCCATGGACTAAGCCTACCTAGGAAGAGACTATTTGACCTCGTGTTCGGGAGTTAAAAGATTGGAAGGGTCTACTTGCTCGTATGTAGTCGCGAAATGCTGCACAACTCACGATCATGCATTGTACATGTCATCCATGCATCATTCTAACAATCTGAGTCTTTTAGCTATCATAAATTCATCTAAGTGGACTAGAGGTTCTGACGGTCGGCTAGTAAGGACAAACTTGCTCTCTGGATTGTCAAAATTAGTGCCTGTTTGGGACTCTGAGTCGCTCTCCACAACTAGTGAATCATCCTTAGAATCATTAATGGCGAAAGAGACCGGAGCTTTGACCACTCAAGACCTTACCAAAAGACTAGAGGATTTTGAGCGGAGGGTGTTAGAGATAATGGGCTCCATGGCCAAAAGGATTGCTCATCCTCCTGCTGCATAACCACTTATCGCTCCACAACCACCGGTAGCCCCTCCTCGGGGGCAAGTTGAACTGCCTACCGGTGAAGAGGTCCCAGTTGTAGGTAATGCTTCTCGCCAACCAATCAATGAGAATAAAGCTACTGTTGTGCCCGTTGAGCCAAGAAGGGCAAGGATCCCTGATCCTGATGAGGATTTTGTGATGGAAGATGAGTTTGAGGAGCTAGTAGCCCCTCAAGCTGTGAGGGGTAGAGCACCCAAGGTGGAGGATGAGGCTATGAGAGGAATGAGGCAGCTAATTGAGGCAATCACCCACTTGTTATCAGTTAACAAGGGAATCAACCCCAAGGATAGAGATTTGGGGGATGAAGAGCTACTACCACAAAGGTTTAAGATGTCTGAGCTATCAAAGTTCGATGGTACATCGGACCCATCTGCACATATAAGCAATACACCATGGTGATGAAGGGTACAGGGTTAACCAAAAAGCAGAAAGTAGAATATTTCTGCCTTAGTTTGGTGGGTCCGGCAGTAGAATGGTATCATGGGTTGGATAAGAGGTCCAAGGAGGATTGGGACCTTTTGACTGATGAATTCATGAAGCAATATGATTGCAGCACTAGAATGGAGGTCACCCTAAAGGACTTCGAGCTTTTGCAGTAAAAGAGTGATGAGTCATTCCATGAATACCTCACCAGATGGAGAAATAGGGTCATGGAGATGAAGCGGAAGCCCGACACTGCTGACCAAATTAGGCTATTCGTTAGGAACTCCGGCCCTTACTTGAGAGACTTGCTCATCTTTAAGGGGCTTAGAGATTGGGAGTCACTTAAAGACATTGTTGTAGAGGCTGTGGGGGCTTACCAAGCAAAGAAAGCAAGCCAAAATAACTTTGTTGGGAAGAACTCTAGGAATAAGTCAGGGTATAGATCAGGCGGAGTTGGAAGCAGTAATGGTAAAAATGGCAAGACGGCCAAGGTTTCAGCTGCCGGAGTAGGACAAGGCCAGAGACACTTTTCTAATTTTGGTCAATCTCTACCCTGGATGTTGGGGAGACTAATGAAGGAGGGTAAGCTGGGTCAATCTCTAATTTGGGTCAATCTCTATCCTAGGCCAGCTACGAATCAGGGATAGCTGGGGCATAGAGATGATCAATATTGCGCCTACCATCAACACACTAGGCATTTAATAGATTATTGCCGAACTTTGAGGAAAAAGGTCTAGGATCTCATTGACTCCAAAGAGATCAGCGACCCTGAGAAGGGAGAGAAGAAGAAAAAGGCAAGCTATAATGCAGTTCCCCCGCCATGTGTTTGATCGGGTATGGGAAGATGAGTACATCACTGTCATCCGTCAAGAGATTATTGAAGAAGGGACTCCAGTGGCATCGGTAGATTGTCAATCCACTGGTGAGCGTGATGAAGAAGACAATGTTTGGTTTTTAGATGCTTTATTCTTTTTAGTCCAAGAACTTCTTATGATAATGTTTGCAATTTTAATATGATGAACAATTTCGATTATTTGTATGTTGTTTCTAATGATTTCATTTCTTATGATCATGATGCATCCATTTTTTGGCATTAACCCAATTAATACGACTGCATTTAATCTTAAAACTTTGGGAAATCCAAAAAAAATCTTGAAAACTCTTTATTTCTTAACCATAATAATTACCATTCTGTCCAAAAAAAGAAAGTAAAAAAAAATTATAGAATCAGAGTTTATTAGCTTTATTATTTTAAAAATAAAAAAAATTAAAATTCTAATTCTAATTAATTAAAAAAATAATTAAAAATTTATTTGTATGTCTCATGATTATATTATTTAATTTTGCGAGGAGACATAATTCCAAGAGGATAAACCATAAAGTGAACCAACTTTTATAGAAGAAATTGTGGTAATTATATGATATTATTTTGTTTAATTCTTTTGGCTTTATTGTTTTTTCTTCTTTTCTGCTAACCGGAAAATAGGAAGAAAACAAAAAGGAAATTAAAGGAGAGAGACCTCTGCTTATAATTTTTATTTTACTCTCATATATGCCAAAAAAAAAAGAGTTCACCATTCATGGACATAATGTTTTTTTAACATTCTCGTATCATTTACTGTCAAAACAGTGTAATTACATGCATAAAATGATAAACAACATACTTGAAGGTAGAAAGTGCAAATGGGAGAAAAACAATCTGTGAAACTAAGAAAAAAAACTCCAAGAAACTGTCCTTGAACTGAAGACAGACAATCCTACCAGAAGATAATGTGGAAAATCTAAAGAAAAATGTAACAAAATTACTTGAAAATGGAAGAAAAATGCTAGCAATCACGAAAGGAAGAAGAAAAAAAGAAAAAGGAAAGAAGGAAAAAGAAGGAACACCCATTATTATAAGAAATGTTGGGTTACGACTGTGAGTTAATTTTTAAATGAAAATATGGCTCTTTGAGAGTCACGGGTGTAACTCGTGAGTAATTGTCCTAACTTAAATGAGTTTTGCCTATTACTGGTGAGTTATAGGCATAACTCACCAGTAATCGTAGACCTTATTCAAGTCACGAGACTCGCCCCAGACTCAAAATTTAAAAAAACTATTAAAAATTCAACGTTTTTTCTCTCTCTCTCTTTTTAAATATTCCCTAAATGTTTGCGCACTGCGTAGCTTCACTTAAGGGAATTGTCTTTATTTTTCCTGCAAAAAATGTATGCATGCATAAAAAATGTATGTGAGATGCATGAAATATTTTATAGATCACGTCCTAGCTAGTTGAGGGGTGTGTGACTCATCAAGTCAAGGCCATGACCTTACTGCTCCCTATAAATACCTTTTCTTCTTGCTTATTTTAAGGCACACTAAGTCTTTTTTGGGCTTCATTATCCTTTTTTAGGTTTTTTTTCTCTATTTCCTCTTTAATTATTTTCTTTTAGCCCTTTCATAGGGTAGATAGTCTACCTTTGCTATCTTTTGCCAAAGGCTGCCCAATTTCCTCAATAAATTAAATAAGTTGTTCGATGCTCCTAAAATTAGGAAAATCCCATCTTAGCCCTTTATTCCGACCTCAGATTCTTGAGAAGAGTTCAACTCGACATGAACCTTCTCTTAGCAGTTGTAGGGTACTGGGACCCACAGTTCCATGTGTTCCATTTTACATACTAGGAGATGTGCCCTTTGCCTGAGGAATTTGTAGCCATCGTAGGGGCACCTTTTTCCCTTGGGACTCTGACTTACATCCTGAGATGTGCACTGAATTATTTGAAGGAAACTTTTCAAGCATTGGGGATTCTACCTTCTATGGCCATAAGTTTGGTGTGTAGAGACGGTTTTATGTTTCTAGCGATCCTCTTTGGCGCCCTAAACAATTTTGCTGACAACATATCCTATTGCATTATGGTGATCCTATTGATCTGCTTTGCCCGAATCTTAACTGTGATAGGGAATGGGCACACTAGTGATTACAAACTCTTCGACATCATTTATGGCATCTGTGTAAGGACACAAAATACACCCTAACAGTATTAAGGCATGTTTAAGGTAATATGGAAACCGAATGCGCTTGATTAAGTGATGGAAGTGTAAAAAATGATGCAACCGTCATTAATTTGAAAGATTCGGCAAGAATGGCCGTTTGTCAATTCTTAAAGTATAATATATGCATTTAAAAGAAATTGTATTGTGGGACAAAGTATGAAATGGAAACTTGGATTATGCCAATGTCTAAATAGAAGAGAAGTTAAGGATCAAGGTGGATAATTTACAAAAAAAAATCTAATTTTTGACCAATAGGAGGAGAGATGTGATTCATTATAGACCACAAATACATGTGATTATACCGGAAAGGAGAGGGAGCACAGCCGGCCACTTCTTTGGCTAAAAAACTCAATATTTCCTTTCCTCTCTCTTTTCTTCTCTCAATTTATGCATCAAGGTGGCTAGTGAGGGAGGTGGTAGTTTAAGTGGAGTTTGATGAGAATTTTTAGAAGAGAAAGGTATGATTTAAGCTTTCTTTGTAGCTATTTTCTCTTTTTTATATTTAAGAGATTTGAAAATATGTGTTGCAATACAACTTTGATGTGAGAATTTTGATGTTAATGGTTAAGGAATATCCGTCCAAGTGTAGAGGAGGTGTAAATGAAAGTGAAGTTTGAACGCAAGAAAAGAGTAAGAAGAAAGGTTAGGGAACTTTCTTTATATGTGTATAATTGAAAATAAATTGTGATTATTTTGAATGGTTTGAATTATTGTGATTCTATATTAATGACAATTGATGTTTGAGATTAGGTTGTGGTTGATTGGTTGTTTTTAAGTGTGTATATGGGTATATAGAATGAATAGGGGGAAATTCTGTCAAATTTTCATTAGAGCCCATGGCACTATTTTGGCCATAAAATGGGTTATATAATTCCAAATTTTATGAAATTAATGTTATTAAAAAGCTAATACATAGATCTATAAATGTCTTAGATATATCCATGAGCTAATTTTAGCTCTAAGTGGCCCAAAATTCGTCAAAACATAAGGATATCTTATTTGGCCGGCTTCATGGAATAGTTTGTATTTATAAGGTTATAAATCCTAGGATTTAACTCCAATTGATATGAAATTTTACTAGTAGAAAGCTAAGATATAGGATAGGAAAAGTTTAGAAGACCACTTTTGCTAAATCTATCATTTGGCAGTTCGAATGTACTGCACAAAGTGATCAGAATCTGCCCTGTGTAGAGTGAGGTAGAATGGGTTTACACGGCGGTAAGGGATTCTTGACCGCCGTGTAAAAGTATTCTGCCACTTAAAAACCATTTTCGACACCCCACATAGTGGAAAAGAATGTTTGACCGCCATGTGACCTCAATTTTTAACCTAAATTGTACTTTTTCTTCCCAAATTAAACCCGAACTTCACTTGAATTTACTCCAAACATGACTAAGGCTACGTAAAGAGTATATGAATGGTTTCCACTTGGAAACATGAGTGACTAGGGTTGTGAACATGAATAATTAATGGTCTATTTAAATGTATAAATAGTTAGAAAGTACCGAATAAAGTTAAAAATAGTTTGGCATATTAGATTATGTATTTGTGAGCAGAACAATTGTGTTGGAATTATTTATTGACAAGTCAAGAATTTATTATTAATATTGACTAGAGAATAGTAAATACACATGTAAATGATTAAATGTGACATATTTGTAGATGAAGTAAAATGTATGTGCACAAACTAATGTCATGATAACATGATTGAAATATATAATTATGTGATTAATAAAATTGTGACTGTTACTTGGTGTTGAATATTGTTGAATACTCTCTATTAATTGTATATGTATAATTAATGTGTGAGTTCATATGAACTTTAGGATGATGATGTGAATCCTTAACAAATGATTAAGCGAATATATAATCAAAAGAAGTGAAGGATTTAATAATAAAATGGAATGGTTCTTCGTTCAACCAATAAACATTAAAAGTGTAATGATCATTATATGATCACTATGTTGTCATAGCAGATATGTGTAAATGTGATGAATTCGATAATGATATGAATAGCATAAGAATGGAACAATTATGAATTTTAGCCTGCGTTAATGGAGCTATGGATAGGTAGGAATGCCTATAGGGACCTCTATTGCTATAACCTATACGTTCTTGGACCCCGTTTGGGTTCCTATGCGTTCTTGGATCCTATTTGGATCCCTATGTGTTATGAATCCCATTTGGATTCCTATGTGTTATTGTACCCATGGGTACCTATGCATTTCCTCTCCCATTATCCACTACTTTGGATATGCAGACAACTATTGAACAAAAGAATATTAAGTGAATAACATGGAGAATGTTAATGAATGAATATACTTTTATGTATTAACTTTAAATGCATATTATGATAATTGTTTATGAAATTCGTAAATGAATGAACTCAAAAAGAGTTTGATAATAAATGCTCATGTGATTTGCTAATCAAGATTGACTCTTTGATGACTGTATTATTTATGTTTGGAAAGTTAATATGAAAATAAGCATTCCATATATAAGTGATAGCATTGGTTAATTGTTAACACTTGTATTTGATATATTAAGAATGTTTGTGAATAAATATACTATATGTTATATCTCTAATATGTTAAAATTGGATTATGAATTAAATTAGACATTCTAACTTAGTAATGAGGCAAGAGGTGTATATTAACACTACTATGCATAGCTTAAAAGGGTGACTTCGTAATGTTATTTGTAGCCATATACTTTTTCAATGTGAAATGTCCACGTATGCTTTTGATTGCATGAAATTTGTGATAAGTTAATATGATTATTAATATGAATATACTTTGAGGGGAAATCCATATACATTAAATATGTAGGAATATTCTTATACTGTCATTAAGTGAATGTGATGAAAGGCTAGGGATATAAGTATGTGTGAAACCCCTTACCCGTACTCAGGCGATCCCATTCCATGAGGAGTAAGATGCCGTACGAGTCAGGGTGCTACCAAACAAAGCAGAGAACAATGCATAGATAAACATACACAAAAATGGGGTAATTAAAAACTTTTGCGAAGTATAAGAAAGCGAAAGCTGATCATGCATCAATATAACGGAGGCATTACATTACTGTTCTGATCAACTAAGAAATACAACAATTAATTACAAATCCCAAATTACATAAACAAAAGCGGAAGCTATTACAAAACCAATATAAGAGAGTTCTATACAAAAAGAATCTCAAAATACAAAACTCAGTCCTATTCTAAACTCTGCTATGTTGACTTGGACTGCGGCGACTCCCCCAAAGCAACACCTTCCACACCTACACGGGTAAACACACAGTTCTAACCGATAAATGCTTAGTGGGGAACCACACATATATCAAAGGACAACCATTCACAACGGTCGTTAAGGCAAAACACAAGCGTACATCATAATATACCATACACAAAGCATATCAATTGCATAAGCATGCATATATACTAAAGCCATACATTCAGAAGCTCATAACAATATTCATATTCCCATAGCAGATTATACTTTTCATTTATGAGTTCACACATGTATCACATACATTTCCTCATAACATACTTCATACCAGGCACCTGCTGACTCGAGGGAGTGGATAACGAGTGTACGGACAGTACTTTACAGGTACGAGACGATCACAAATAGTACCTTACGGGTACGAATCGAAAAAAACCAAGATACTTTTAACTTTCACAAAACATTTTCCAAAGGGATCTTAAACAAGATCCAAACACATAGGGGTTCGCGAGGAACCAAACGGGGACCTGATCGGGGTCCAAACTTAACAAAGGGCTGCAGCTATAAGACTTTATTAGGCATGCCTAACTATCCATTTTCTAGACTCTAGCAGGTCATGCATAAACTATTCAATCCATTTCATAACATTCCAAAATCAGCATCATACATGTACATAGTCGTATCATGGATCCGCATTCATATAATTCATAAGATATCAAGCATAAATCTCATAGACATTAAAGGAAACTGGAGTTCAAAAACTGCACACAATAAAAGAAAACTCATTCAGCATACAGGGAGCTGTCGCGCTCGCGACAGAGACCAAAGTCTCTTCACTGCGCGTACGCGACGGATTTGGCGACCGCAAGGAGGACGGAGGGGCAAGGCTTTGTCGTGCTCGCGACGGATGTCGCGATCGCGACAGAGAACAAATATTGCTATTGCGGGCTCACGATGAATCGCGTGCTCGCGATAGCGAAGCTCCAAAACACCGATTTCTGTCGCGCTCGCGACAGCATCGGGTTTTCAAAAATCTGTAGAATTCTGCAGATTTTCTTCCTCCCACAATCAACCACAAACACACACAAAACTCATCCAAGAACCTCTTACCTCAAAACCAGTCATCCATTAGCATCAACAACCATAATATAACATTAATCAACAAGAAATTTCACACAATTCATTAGTTTAAACCTCTAATTCAAAGAATTATCCAAAACCCCAATTTATGCACAAAACCACATCAACTCCAACATTATCACAATTAACTCATGCTCTTGTAAGATTCACATTCCAAAATAAAAACCCATAACATATACATCAAAATAAAGAACATATAACAACCTAATTCTAAGAAACCATCAAATCTCATACATAAACATATATATACATGAAAACCAAGAAATTCCCAAACCTTAAAATCCTTAGCTCCTATTGCTTGGATCCACTAGTTCCAGCCTTCTCTTTGCCCTTTGGCTCGCGAGGAGGCTCAACTAAGCACAAACAAGCACCCAAATACCAAAAACACAAACCCTAACTTAGATCCAACCCAAGAAGAAGAAGAAAATGCATGAATAACACAAGGAAAAAGCAAGAACTTACCAAGGAAGATGTAAGGGAGTAATTAATTCCACCACTTGAGCTTGAATCTAAGTAAAGCACTTAGGAGAGTGCAAAGCAGGAAGAAGAAGAAGAAGGAAGAGAGAAAACGGGAAATGGGTTTCAAAAATCTGATTTTTCCCTTTTTCGTTTTCTCTTTCCCCTCTTTCTTTCCCCTTTACACATGCCAACCATCTAGTGGAGGAGATTACTTACTCACACCCTAACTAAATGTATCACATGCACACAATGAAACACCCTAATAATGCACCCTACACATGTATGAGCAACACACACAATGCTCCCTCAAGGATACACCCTACAAATGTATGAATGCATACACACCACAATAACCCACTAGTGCATATTCTACTATGGTGCACTCATACACACACAAATCTGTCCTAACTAATTCACACCATGATGCAACACATGCACACACGCACTAGAAAAACCCCAAATCATACAATATTACCAAAATGCCCTTATTATGCTAGACTCATGCAAATGCACACACATACATATATGGCTCATTCAACTAGGGGGCAAACGAGGTGTGACAACTCTCCCCTACTAACAAGAATTTCGTCCTCGAAATTCTCACCTGAACTGAACAACTGCGGGTACTGAGTTATCATCGACTCCTCCAGTTCCCATGTTGCTTCCTCGACCCCATGGTGATTCCACAAAACCTTGACCAAAGGAATCTGCTTGTTCCTCAACTGTCTTACTTTCCAAGCTAAGATAGCTCTAGTCTCCTCATCGTAGGAAAAATCAGACTGCACTTGAACCTCTTGAACCGACAACACATGAGAAGGATCCAATCTGTACCGACGGAGCATCGAAACGTGAAACACATCATAAAGCTTCGATAATTCCATTGGCAAAGCCAATCTGTAAGCTACAGGACCAACTCTTGCCAACGCCTCATATGGACCAATAAAGCGAGGACTAAGCTTTCTTTTCTTCCCAAACCGAAGCACTTTTCTCCAAGGAGAAACTTTAAGAAAGACTTTGTCCCCAACTTCAAACTGCACATCTTTTCTCTTCAGGTTGGCATAAGACTTCTGTCGATCCTTAGCTGCTTTCAAGTTTCGCTGCATAACTCTGATCTTCTCCTCTGTATCTCTAACTAGATCTGGCCCAATCACTGACCTCTCAGATACCTCTGTCCAACAAACTGGAGTCCTACACTGTCGTCCATACAAAGCCTCATACGGCGACATACCAATGCTCGACTGAAAACGATTGTTGTAGGCAAACTCCATCAGTGATACATACTTGTCCCAACTACCCGGAAAGTCCAAAACATAAGCCCTTAACATATCCTCTAAGATCTAAATCACTCGCTCGGACTGACCATTTGTTTGAGGATGAAATGCCATACTGAAATTCAGCTTGGTACCCAAAGCTCGTTGCAACTCTTTCCAGAACTTAGATGTGAACCTTGGATCCCGGTCTTAAACTATAGACAAAAGCACTCCATGCAACCGAACTATCTCATCCACATAGATACTGGCCAATCTATCCATCTGGTAATCCATCCTAACCGGCAAGAAGTGAGCGGACTTTGTGAGTCGATCCACAATAACCCAAACAGAATCATTCTTTTTCTGAGTCAAAGGCAACCCAAAAACAAAATTCATGGTAATATCATCCCACTTCCACTCGAGAACGGACAAAAACGTGAGCAAACCAGGAACTTGGTGCTCAGCCTTTACCTGCTGACAAGTCAAGCACTTGGATACAAAGTCCATTATGTCCTTCTTCATACCAGACCACCAAAAGAACTGCTTCATATCCCGATACATTTTGTTACTCCCGGGATGCATGGTGAAAACTATACTATGTGCCTCATCCAAAAGCTGTCTTCTTAACTCTTCATTATCCGGTACACACAAACGGTTTCTAAGCAGAAGAACCCCATCCTGAACCGAAAACTCTGACTGCTTGCCTAAACTGACTTCTTGCACAACCGGCTGAAGCTTCTCATCAACCTTCTGAGCATCAACTATCCGTTGTCTCAAGGAGGCTTGACCCTCAACTGAGCTATCAAAGCCCCATCTGAACCAAACCTCCATCTGAACCGTCTTAAAAACAAGGTAGAAACTGACTTCCGACTCAAAGCATCTGCGACTACATTGGCCTTACCCGGATGGTAATCCACAATGCAGTCATAATCCTTAAACAATTCGAGCCAACGACGCTGCCTCATGTTCAGTTCCTTCTGAGTCAGGAAATACTTCAAACTCTTGTGGTCCGTAAAGATCCTGCACTTCTCCCCATAGAGATAATGACGCCAAATCTTCAAAGCAAAGACAACCGCTACTAACTCAAGATCATGCATCGGATAGTTCCTCTCATGTGGCTTCAACTGTCGAGAAGCATAAGCCACAACCCTACCTTCCTGCATCAGAACAAATCCAAGACCAACACCTGAAGCGTCACTATACATAACAAACTCCTTACTCGAGATGGGTTGAGTCAGTATAGGAGCTTCGACTAACAACTGCTTCAACCTCTCAAAACAAGCTTAACACTTATCTGACCATTCGAACTTAACTCCTTTCCTCAACAACCTAGTCATCGGAGCGACAATCACTGAGAAACCTTTAATAAACCGACGGTAGTAACCCGCCAGACCGAGGAAACTCCTGACTTCCAGAACATTCCTAAGCGCTTTCCACTCAATTATCGCCTCAATCTCAGCTGGATCTACTTGAATACCCTTAGCTGAAACTATGTGGCCCAAAAACGACACTTCCCGAAGTCAAAAATCGCACTTACTCAACTTGGCAAACAACTGATGTTCCCTCAACACTTGCAAAACTAACTGAAGATGCTTCTCAATCCTAACTTGATCCCTCTTGGAATCCAAAACCACAGCCAGAAAAGCCTCACAACCTTTCCTCAAAAACCTCTTGGCTTGAATCGCAGGAATCACATTGTTCACAGAACTCGCACTCAAACCTCTTACAAACACTGGAGCTCGGTTCCTATCCCGAAGCACGAAGGTCTTCCTATGACAATCAACCACAGCCCGATGCTTGCCCTACCAATCCATACCAAAAATCAAATCATACTCTTTGAAGGACAACTCTATCAAATCCGCAGGGAACTCAACTCCCTCAACCATCAAAGGACAACTCCTATAAACTCTACTCACACTGACACTATGCCCTAATGGATTGGTCACACATATCTCATAGTCTAACTGATCTACCACATGCAACTTATCAATAATCTTATCCGTGCACAAATATGAGTGTGTGGAACCAGGATCTATTAGAGCATATAATTCAGTGTCATGGAGTAGGAACTTACCAGCAATCACATCAGGGGCATCCTGCTCCTCTCTGGCTCTAACTGCATATGCTCTAGCTGCAACTGGTGGAGGACGCTCAACAGTCTCAGAAACAGCTCCATCTCTAGGTCGACCGCCTCGACCTCTACCCCTGCCCCAACCGCGGGCAGCCTGAGAAGCATTTGATCCAACTCTGCTAGCTCCTCCCTGAGGTCCCAAATCCTCATCCAATTGGGGACAACTAGCCAGACGGTGCTTGGTGCTTCCACACTTAAAGCACCCACCAGTGAGCCACCTACACTCACCCCAGTGAGCCTTGCTACAATGAGCACAAACAGGCATAGCATCAGATCGGCCACCTCTACCAGAACCAGATACCGCTGTTGAACCTTGCCTTCTACCTCTAGTAGCCGAACCAGCTGATGGCTCATCTTGCGGGTTCCTAGATCTCTTACCCGAAGATGAGGAAGAACCACCCTGAGCAGAATTCCTTCACTGAGCTCTCTCCCTAAGCAAAGATTCTGTCTTCTCCGCCCTCATGGCAGCCCCTGTAATCTGATAATAGCCTACCCCTGGTGTACACATCAAAGAAATCAAAGCAATCTTCAAAGACTCGTTCAACCCCGCTTCAAAATGCTTGCATCTGAAATCATCTGTTATAACCCCATGCGGAGCATACCGAGATAACCGATTAAACTCCTTCTCATAATCCGAAACAGACAAGGCCCTCTGCTTCAAACTTAGAAGTTGTGCCCATCTTGAGTCCCTATAAGCCTGAGTCACATACTTCTTAGTGAACTCCTCACTGAAGAAATCCCAAGTAAATGGATCAGGCATCTGAGGTTGCCTACATACCAACTCCCACCATTCGTAAGCCGACCTTTGAAGCAATGCCACAGCACACTCAGCTTGCTGATCGGGAGGACACCTGACTTCCTTTAAAGCTCTCTTTACCTTATCAAGCCACTTTTCAGCAAACTCTGACTCATCAAGCCTGGTCCCATAAAAATCATCAGCACTAGCTCTTCTTAAACTATCTATCGGAGCTTTAGGGGCAGTCACCCTTTCCAAAACCCGAGCCATGTCCTGATGTAATCTGAATATTGCCTCAAAAGGCATGGCAGCGGCCTCGAGCTGGACCCTAGAAAGTTGAGCCGACACCGAAACAGAAACAAACGGATCTACAGCTGGAGGATTCACACTTTCAGCGGATTTCTCAAGCGCACCATGAGCAGAATCAGAATCCATCTAACAAACAAGAGGACAGCCGCATCAGCCAACACAACCCTAGACATAGACGTATCCACACATAGCATCACACAGACAATCACCCAGAAATGCCTAAACCTAGGCTCTGATACCACGACTTGTTACACCCCTTACCCGTACTCAGGCGATCCCATCCCATGAGGAGTAAGATGCCGTACGAGTCAGGGTACTACCAAACAAAGCAGAGAACAATGCATAGATAAACATACACAAAAGTGGGGTAATTAAAAACTTTTGCGAAGTATAAAAAAGCGAAAGCTGATCCTGCATTAATATAACGGAGGCATTACATTACTGTTCTGATCAACTAAGAAATATAACAATTAATTACAAATCCCAAATTACATAAACAAAAGCGGAAGCTATTACAAAACCAATATAAGAGAGTTCTATACAAAAAGAATCTCAAAATACAAAACTCAGTCCTATTCTAAACCCTGCTGTATTGACTTGGACTGCGGCGACTCCCCCAAAGCAACACCTTCCGCACCTGCATGGGTAAACACACCTTGCTAAGCGATAAACGCTTAGTGGGGAACCACACATATATCAAAGGACAACCATTCACAACGGTCGTCAAGGCAAAACACAAGCGTACATCATAATATACCATACACATAGCATATCAATTGCCTAAGCATGCATATATACTAAAGCCATACATTCAGAAGCTCATAACAATATTCATATTCCCATAACAGATTATACTTTTCATTTATGAGTTCACACATGTATCACATACATTTCCTCATAACACACTTTATACCAGTCACCTGCTGACTCGAGGGAGTGGATAACGAGTGTACGGACAGTACTTTACGGGTACGAGCCGATCACAAATAGTACCTTACGGGTACGAATCAAAAAAAACCAAGATACTTTTAACTTTCACAAAACATTTTCCAAAGGGATCTTAAACAAAATCCGAACACATAGGGGTTCACGAGGAACCAAACGGGGACCTAATCGGGGTCCAAACTTAACAAAGGGCTGCAGCTATAAGACTCTATTAGGCATGCCTAACTATCCACTTTCTAGACTCTAGCAGGTCATGCATAAACCATTCAATCCATTTCATAACATTCCAAAATCAGCATCATACATGTACATAGTCATATCATGGATCCGCATTCATATAATTCATAAGATATCAAGCATAAATCTCATAGACATTAAAGGAAACTGGTGTTCAAGAACCGCACACAATAAAAGAAAACTCACTCAGCATACAGGGAGCTATCGCGCTCGCGACAGAGACCGAAGTCTCTTCACTGCGCGTACGCGATGGATTTCGCGATCGCAAGGAGGACGGAGGGGCCAGGCTCTATCGCGATCGCGATGGAGAACAAATATTGTTGTCACGAGCTCTTGACAGCAAAGCTCCAAAATACCGATCTCTGTCGCGCTCGCGACAGCATCGGGTTTTCCAAAATCTACAGAATTCTGCAGATTTTCTTCCTCCCACAATCAACCACAAACACACACAAAACTCATCCAAGAACCTCTTACCTCAAACCCAGTCATCCATTAGCATCAACAACCATAATATAACATTAATCAACAAGAAATTTCACACAATTCATTAGTTTAAACCTCTCATTCCAAGAATCATCCAAAACCCCAATTTATGCACAAAACCACATCAACTCCAACATTATCACAATTAACTCATGCTCTTGCAAGATTCACATTCTAAAAAAAAAACCCATAACATATACATGAAAATAAAGAACATATAACAACCTAATTCTAAGAAACCATCAAATCTCATATATAAACATATATATACATGAAAACCAAGAAATTCCCAAACCATAAAATCCTTAGCTCCTATTGCTTGGATCCACTAGTTCCAGCCTTCTCTTTGCCCTTTGGCTCGCGAGGAGGCTTAACTAAGCACAAACAAGCACCCAAACACCAAAAACACAAACCCTAACTTAGATCCAACCCAAGAAGAAGAAGAAAATGCATGAATAACACAAGGAAAAAGCAAGAACTTACCAAGGAAGATGTAAGGGAGTAATTAATTCCACCACTTGAGCTTGAATCTAAGTAAAGCACTTAGGAGAGTGCAAAGGAGGAAGAAGAAGAAGGAGGAGGAGGAGAGAAAACGGGAAATGGGTTTCAAAAATCTGATTTTTCCCTTTTTCATTTTCTCTTTCACCTCTTTCTTTCCCCTTTACACATGTCAACCATCTAGTGGAGGAGATTACTTACTCACACCCTAACTAAATGTATCACATGCACACAATGAAACACCCTAATAATGCACCCTACACATGTATGAGCAACACACACAATGCTCCCTCAAGGATACACGCTACAAATGTATGAATGCATACACACCACAATAACCCACTAGTGCATATTCTACTATGGTGCACTCATACACACACAAATCTATCCTAACTAATTCACACCATGGTGCAACACATGCACACACGCACCAGAAAAACCCCAAATCATACAATATTACCAAAATGCTCTTATTATGTTAGACTCATGCAAATGCACGCACATACATATATGGCTCATTCAACTAAGGGGAAAATGGGGTGTGACAGTATGTAAACATGAAACGTAAATTAAGGTAAAGATAGGAAATGAACTCCAAATGAATAATGTAAATAAGAAGAGATATTGGGGTTCATAAATGTTTAACAAATGTCTTTGTGGAATTATATGCATGTTTTGCATAAATAGAGGTATGAGGTAAATAATAATGTTGAAAGATACATCATAAATAAATAACATGGCACTTCATATTATAAAGATATAATTGTGTGCATATGTATGTGTACTATAGTGAACGCCTATACCATTTATTAGAGGTGTATGATTATGGAACTGTGAAAGTGTGTGTAGGAGTTTAATGTCTACTTTTACCTTATTTAAGTAAATGCAATCATTTCAGTGTATTTATTGATGATGACTGCGAGTAGTTGTACATGTTGCATTTGTTTTCCACTAAGCTATAAGCTTAGCATGTGTATTTCATCCGTGCTAGTATCAAAGATAGTTGCTTTGCTAAGGACATCCCGCATCAGTCAAGGACAACGAGTATGTAGGAGTTTACTGTATGGTTTATGTATCATGTATTATGATGTAAATTAAATGAGTATTTTATAAAGAAATTAGTTGTGAATTTGTAAATTTTCTTATGAAGAATGTATTATGTATAATGAAATTATGTATTTTATTAAATGTGTTATGCAAAAATTATTTTGTAATGAAAGAAATTTTATAATTCTGTCTTTTGTTATCTGTATCTGAGACAAACGTGCTTAGTTCTGTAGCTATCGGGTGGCATCCCTCACCTGTCATGGTAGTTTACTACATAGGGGTAAGGGGTGTTACATTTATTGGTATCAAAGGATAGGTTTAGTCGATTCTTGATGACTAGGTATTTAGAAATATGTCCATATATTTTTGTGTTGGCCAAAGTGGATGTCCTTATTCTTTGAATTATTGATAAAAATAGAAGTCTTATGAGTGGATAAAGTGAATAGTTAGGATGTGTTAAATCGATAGGTTATGACCTATCTGTTTTAAGTTCTCTTAAGTCTAAGTAAGTTTTGATGTGTATGTATCAATTGTGTTATAAGATATTTTTTAAGTATTTTCCCTTAGCATGGCATGAATTTTGGATAGGTTTTGTATTCCGAAGGAAGTAAAGAGTGAAGATATAAATGATTTTGAACTGAGAATAATATGGAGTATAAAAGATTTTGGCGGCACTTTGTACACCTGTCAGTGACCTCAATTGAAATAATTTGAACATAAGCATGTTATAATATGGGGATAGGATGGTCATTGCATAAATTGCATTTGCATCACTTTGCATATATGAATCATTGTACACTCATTAAAGTTACATCCCTTGTTCATACATGATAAGCATTTGTGCATATGTGTGACTTGAAGAGAAAGCTGACAGGATGTGCATCGAGTGCTTGGTGTTAAAGTAGGTATATTACGAAAAGTAAAGTATACATTAAAAGAAAGTATTGTGTATAAGTATAAGTAAAGGAATGTGTGTATGGAATTTATTGGATTGACCCTATTCTGTTAATGATTTAAGGTATAGAATATGGTAGGATTTTAACATGTTTATAGAGAGATGGAATTTGAATTTGACTGGATTGACCCATTTGTTATAGATTTGAATTTGATCCTAAGAGTGGACGATATTGTAAACTTTTGTAGAAGTGATTAATTGCTGAGCATTGAGAGTTATATTGGATTCTCAAGGAGTGACAACTAATTGTTATAAGTTGCATTGATATTCTGGAAGGAAGAATTTATAGTTATTTTAATTAAGGTAAAAGTTTAAAAAGTGTATAAATGGATGTTATAAAGGTGTTTTGATGATATATTTGGATTGGAATAGTGATATAAAGTTTGAATGACTAAAATGTAAATGATTGAAAGACAACTAAGTGAAGAATAGGGGGTAAGAAACTAAAGCTTTTACAAGTTATGGGATTTGAAATAAGTGAACAAAAGATGAAAAGGATAAATGATTCTGAAGAGATAGTGTACAAGTTCTGATTGGGATTTAGATTGATTTGTGAATGGTTTATTATTGAGAAAATAACGTGTGTCATAAGAAAAGTATATATGGAAAATTTGATGTGACTAGAATAACACAAAAGTATGTATGCAGAGATTAAAAAGAAAGATGTAAAGATACGAATTGAATGTTTGGAATATATGTGTTACATGATTGTACAAGAGTGTGATCTAAAAATGATAGTGAACCCAGCGCATAGTGTATGAGCATCAAACGTGATGAATTTCAATGACGGAATTATTTTAAGGAGGAGAGAAATTTAAGGACCCAAAATACACCCTAACAGTATTAAGGCATGTTTAGGGTGAGATGGAAACTGAATGTGCTTGATCAAGCGATGGAAGTGTTAAAAGGACACAACCATCATTAATTTAAAAGATTCAGCAAGAGCGACTGTTTGTCAATTCTTAAAGTATGATTTATGTGTTTAAAAGAAATTGTATTGTGGGCCAAAGTATGAAATCGAAACTTGGATTATGCCAATGTCTAAATAGAAGAGAAGTTAAGGATCATGGTGGATGATTTATAAAAAATCTGATTTTTGACCAATAGGAGGGAGAGTTTTGCTTCATTATAGGGCACAAATGCATGTGAATATAAGGGAAAGGAGAAGGAGCATAGCCGACCAATTCTTTGGCTAAAAAACTCAATATTTCCTCTCTATTTTCTTCTCTCAATTTCTGTATCATGGTGGCTAGTGAGGGAGGTGGTAGTTCAAGTGGAGTTTGATGAGAATTTTTGGAAGAGAAAGGTATGATTTAAGCTTTCTTTGAAGCTACTTTCTCTTTTTCTATGTAAGAGAGTTTAAAATATGTGTTTGAATACAACTTTGATGTGAGAATTTTGATGTTAATGGTTGAGGAATATCCGACCAAGTGAAGAGGAGATGTAAATGAAAGTAAAGTTTGAAAGAAAGAAAAGAGCAATAAGAAAGGTTAGGGAAATTTCTTTATTTGAGCATGATTGAAAATAAATTGTGTAAATAGGCATGTTCTCCTCATGCCCCTTAATGGGCAAATCTTCATTAGTGAATGCAATCTTCTTATCATAATCCCCCTTTACCATTTCTAATAGCTAAGAAAGGGAAATGGTCGTAGCGACCGTCGACCCATACAAGGCCTTCACTAACTTTTGATGGTGGGAAAGCGACTACCTCAAAAGTTCTTGTAACACCCCCTTCCCATACGTAGGCGATCCCATCCGAGAGCGAGTGAGATGCCGTATGAGTAAAGGTGCCACCAAGCAAGTATAAAATAAAACATACATTCATTCATAACACACATACAGAAATACGGTATAAATAAAACTTTACAGAAAGGAAAGCAATAGCTGATCATTCATTAATATAATAAAGCATTACAATAATGTTCTGATCAACTAGCTGATACAATATAATATTACATATACAAAATATAAATACAAAAGCGGAAGCTGAAACAAAACTGATACATGAGAGTTCTATACAAAAAGAAACAACAACTGATACAAAATTAAGCCCTACACTAAACTCTTCTGTGTTGGCTTGATGACGGCGACTCTCTCAAAGCAAAACTCCTTCCGCACCTGCACGGGTAAAAACACCGTGCTAAGCGATAAACGCTTAGTGGGGAAACACACATAAATTGTGGACGGCCATTCACAATGGTCGTCAAGGCATAACACATTCACAATGGCAAAATGCAAGGGCTATAACATGATCCGTATAAACATGCTCATAATTAAAAACCATTCAATCAGTATCTCAATAATCATACCCATTCCAGAATAATCCAACATATGTTTCATCATTAAACTCATTCAGACAATCCATTCATAGCCAGATCAGATCAGAACAATTCCATTAACATTCAAAGAACACCTGCTAACTCTAGATAGTGGATAACGAGTGTACTGAAGGTACCTTACGGGTACGAATCAAATACTGAGGGTACCTCACAGGTACAAGTCAAATGTTATTTTATTTATCAAAACATGTTATTCATATACTGAGGGGACCTTAAACAAGATCCTAATACTGAAGGGTTCGCGAGGAACCAAACGGGGACCTGATCGGGGTCCAAACTGAACTGAGGGCTACAGCTAAAGACTCTATTAGGCATGCCTAACTATCCACTTACTTGACTCTAGCAGGCTATGCGACCTTCAATTCCCATTTCAGAGTACAGAATAGAATTCATCAGAAATTCATGATATCATTTAATCAAAGCATATAAAAGTATGGCATGCATCATACCACAATATAAGTCCATTCAGAAGAAACACCAAATTTATTTCTGAGTCAAAAGCCGGGAAAATTTTGGAAAAAGAGCAGAATGGGGAAACGGACGAGATTGGCTAGTCACAAGGCGTGACTGGCCTCCTCACAGGGCAGGTCACGAGACGTGACTGAGGGTCACGCCTCGTGACTTGCTCTGTTCCTCGTGGATCACGCCTCGTCTCCCGCTGATCACGCGGCGCTCTCGCAGGTCACGCGACGTGACTGGACGTCACGTCTCGTGACTTGCTTCTCTCTTCAACAGATCACGCGACACGCCTACACTCAGCCGGTCACGAGGTGTGACGGGGAGTCACGTCTCGTGACTTGCTTCATTTCAACTGGTCACAAGTTGTGACAGGCAGCCACAACTCGTGACCGGCCTCAAGCTGGCAGGTCACGAGGCGTGACCTGAGGTCACGTCTCGTGACTTGCCTCTCTCGTTGGCGAGTCACGCGACACCGATCTGGAAACAGGAAAAATTCATCAGTAACGCGATTTTCCCATTTCCAGAATTCTCAAAACCCAGAAATCGATCCCAAACTTGATTCAAAACTAATCAAACCCGATCTTACCTTCCAGAAGACATCCCGATTAACATAAACAATATACAAATACCTCAATTTAGCAATTAAACAACCAAATCAAGAATACATGCATTAAAGCTATTCAAGAACATAAACCCTAAAATTTTACAGTAAACTCAAAATCACACAAATCACAATCAATAATTCCCAAACCTGAAATCTAAGCTTCTATCACTTAGCTCCACTAGGTCCAGCAACCTCTTTACCCTTTGGATCATGAGGAGCTTCAGCTAGAACACAAACACAATAATGCAACCCTAAGTTAAACCTAAACTCAAGGAAGAAGAAGATGAAAATTACAGTAAGACAAAGACAAGGATATGCACTTACCAAGTTAGGAGCAAGAGTGACCAATTTCCACAACCACACTTAATTAACAGATAGCAAGCAGTAATTAGGAGAGAAAAAAGGAAGAAAAAGATGGAGGTTGAAGGGAAAAACGTGAATCTAATTTCCTTTCACTCTTCCTTCATTTCTTTCTTCATTTTCCTTAACCTAATACACATGTCATCCTTTTGGTGGTGAAACTTGCTCACTCACACCCTAACTCCACACACAACACTCACACTTAATGTATTCCTAATTAAAACACCCTACAATGGCATAATCAAGTGCACACAAATGTAACTTAATTAATTCACACTCTAATGCCATGTATGCACCCACATACTAGCAGAACTCCAAACATACATTTTACTAGAATACCCTTATGAAATGCCGAACACATGCGAATGCTTACACATACAGACGGACAGACAGGCTCATTCTACTAGGGGGCAAACGGGGTGTGACAGTTCTCAAACTGATATCTCTGTTGATGTCTTCTTCACCTGCTTGAGAATTTGATCATTCTCCACTACCTCTTCTTTTATAGACGCAGACAACACAGACTATCTTTCAACCTCTCGAACCATTCATCCACTTAATGTGATGGCATAGACTATCCCTTCTTTCTCTTTAACTTTTTTCTCCTCGGACTCTCCCCTAATGTCCTTCAATTGCTTTTCATCACTATCCTTATCTCATGTTGACTCCTCTTCACTGTAAGTGACCCAAATATCTACCAGGTTAACTGGTGTCCCTACCGTATCCTTATTGGCCAGTGTGTTTGCACTTGCACGAGAACCAATTCCATCTTCTTGGATCCCCTTGACTGGACCTTTGGTGATTTCCTGAGCCTTACGAATGATAGCCAAATAATTATTGCCATATAAATCCTGTAGGACATACCATTCGGGTAAACCTGAACATAGCACAAAGATTGGTGGCAGCATAATATTGTAAGCTCCTTGCTTCTTTCTCCTTTTCTCTAGGTCATTCACCTGCTTGGTATCAATGAATTCCTAAATACGGTTTCTTAAAGTTCGATACTAATCTATCTTATGACCCGTATGTTGATGATAAGCACAATACCAATTTGACCTATGCCTAGGCTGCCTTTGATTCTTAGTCGGTTTTGCAAGTAGAGTTTGTAGCTTCCCCTCTTTTGAAAAGTGGGCAAGACACAAAGATAAAGGCTTACCCAAGTTAAAGTAGAATCTTATGTTTCTGCCTATGGCTGATACCTCAGCTATTCTGCCACCACTGCCCCTACTACCACTGCTATTGGCATTCTTACCAAACCCAAAATTCCCAGAGCCATTGCTATTATAACCCCCATTGCTTAAGCCTCTATAACTGGCCTTTTTTGCCTAGTATTCACCTTCAATTTCTATTGCTAGATCCTTAGAGACTCCCAGTCTTTTAACCCTTTCAATATTGAGCCCTCCCTTTAAGTACCGATTAACATTACGGATGAATAGCCAAATCTAATCCTGAGTCTCCAGTTTTATCTTCGTCTTCATTACTTGGTTTCATTAACGAATGTGGCACTCGTGGAAAGACTCATCATATTACTATTATGATAACTCATGGTCTTTCAATGTTACCTCCATTTTGGTGCTACAGTTGTACTGCCTTAGAAATTCCTTAGTCAATTTCTCTTATATCCTTCTTTGTCCTCCTATCTAGCCTGTGGTACCAGTCAATTGGAGATCCAATAAGGCTAATGTAACACCCCAATTCCCATCCTAGTAGATTGAGCATATGTTTGTGTGTGTTAGGAGTTAATTGCATGATTTTATTTTAATTAAGTAATTTGATTGTGTGGTGAAGAAAAGAAGAAGAATTAAGTTGGAACTTTGCCCTTACCACCATAAGAATTTGACATGCAGAAGAAAGAGAAAAAGAAGGGTGGATAAGGATGGAGAGAGCACGTGAGGTACAGTTACTGCCCTCCTCCCGTTTCTGCCTCTCTTCCTCCCCGTCTCCTCCATCTTCTTCTCTTTTTCTCTTTTCTTTTTCTTTGATTCTCTGTGTAACCTTGTGAATCTTGAGTTGGTTTTGGCAAATTTCCAGATTTGGGTAAGTTCTTCTTCTTCTTCTTGCTCCCGTTTGGGATTGTGCATGTATGTTCTGGTTTTAGGTTATGTAACACCTCGATACCCCCTTTGGAAGGATACCGGTGCGCTACGCAAACAAATACATATACCAACTCAAACACATATGCAAATACTTAAATGCTATTATAAAAGCAAATACATTTAATCAAAAAGATGCCAAATCCATATATAAATAATCATGTCATTTTACAAAAGGGATTTGTAAACATTTAACATATACAAAATCGTGCCTTTACAAAACTACATTTGCCCAAAACCAAAATCCATATACAAAACTTATATCAATACAAAATATAGCGGAAGACAAAAACAACTCCAACTAAGGACTTCTAGTGGCCGACCTACATATGTCCGACTCCAAATGGAACCTGCCACCTACACGGGAAAACAACCCGTGTTAAGCAATAACGCTTAGTGGGGAGGAACAAAACAGACATATATATGCATATACAAATAATTACAATAACAGCTTAATAACTTAACATAGAAATAGACATATAAGTAATATCATACTCATGCTTGTATCAACCATCGAACAACTAATTATAAACATGTAAACATTACTATTTCATCATATGCATACTCGCAATATAGAGCAAATAATCATTCATGTAGAAACTACAAGTATCACAACATCTTGTCTTATCTTCAAATACATATACATATATCATATATCCATTTCATATTATTGATAACACATACAATAGCCACATTTAATAGCCTGAATACATATTAGAGGTGGATACGGTCAATTTTTATACTAATAGGACACAATATCCAAGCATATGGAGACATGAGTCTCAAACATCTAATAATCATGTATACCGAAGGTATACCGGAGACCGAAGTCTCAAATCAAATGAAATCATGTATACTCGAAGGTATACCAGAGACGAAAGTCTCAAATGGTCTAAACGGGGTCCACATGTGGTAGCTACACTCACACCCTAACCTTGATAAGTGCTTATTTATCTACTACTATGACCCTCAAGCTCAAATAACGACTCAGCTATGCTCTAGTATTATTATCATATAGTAGAGAATAATTCAAGTGTAATCACATAATTCATGTATACATGTATTTCGACTAATTTCAGAGACATATAAATCATATACAGATCTCAATATGAACATGTAACTCAAAATCAAGTAGTTCGTATACATATAAAATCATATGCATTTATATCATATATAAAATTATTAATCATGAACATATAACTTATATTTAAAGACATCATAATATAAAACCAGTCTAAAACAAGTTAGGTATCATACAGTAGTAAAACCCATGTAAAAAGAGATTTGAAAACCATTTTTAAAAAACAGGATAGGTAGGCAAATGGGTTGTTATCGCGCTCGCGATAAGAAGTTGTGCTCGCAACAGTAACCAAAGATTCACTGTGGGAGAAAAGGGCCTGCACGAGTCGTTCATAGCATCATGACTTGTGCTCGGCTACATCCTAGATCATGAGTCGGCACATCTTGCCAAGACCCGCATGACATGCCGAGTCATGCACCTCTCTCCGTGTCGTGCACAATCAGCCGAGAGAGCACTATAGCTGAACAGGGCTTATGCCGAGCGGGCCCATGCCGAACGTCCTCTTCTTCACGACTCATGAAGGACTTCATGTGTCGTCCTCTTCTTCACGACTCGTGAAGGACTTCATGTATCGTGCGGAATCACAAGCCGAGCGGTCCCTGCCGAACGGGCTATTCTTCACGACTCGTGAAGGACTTCATGTGTCGTGAAGAATCGGAAGCCGAGCGGTCCCTGCCCAATGGGCTATTCTTCACGACTCATGAAGGACTTCATGTGTCGTGAAGAATTGCATGCTGAATGGATTCTTCTATGAGAGAATGGAAGACCTAGTTCTGTTGCGCTCATTACAAGAAGTCGCGCTCACGACAGAATCGTGTTTTCCTATTCTCAGGAAAAATGCAGAAAACAGACCTTGTAGAAACCAATGTCCAATTTTTACGTACAACCAAATATCATGTAAAAACTTACCTCTAATACCTTCAAAACGTGCTTATAACTATAACAACTCAATTACACCATATTAATACACATCTAAAAAACATATACAGAGGTTGCAATAGTTCATCGAAAACCCAAAAATTCATCTCATATTCATGTACATACTCTTCAAAGTTACATGCAAAGCATTATAACTCTTATATCCCAAATCATATTCACAAATCTATTAACATGCATTTACATGTATCAAGACACACTAATAACAGTACCATCAAACTCAAATACATGATCCGAATGGAGAAGGGAAAAAACACTCCAAAACAAACATATTCACACACAAAGCTCCCAAACCTGGAAATGGAGCTTCAACAAATCCACTATCTTCAAGATCCCACTTTCCCTTTTCCTTTATCTTTTCTCCTCTCTTCAGATTCTTGCACAATCCAACCAAAACAAAACCCAATTAACCCATGCAATTAAAACCATATAACCATAATCAACCCAAAGGAAGAAGAGGAAGAAGAAGATGAAGCAACCTCACATAAAATTCCAGCTACTTACCTCTTGGAACAACTCTTGTGTAGACATCGGGTCCTGAGACAACCCAGATTAGAATTACCCAATGATGATAAGATGCTTACTCAAATTTGCTTACCCAAAAAGGTTAAAAGTTGTGATTTCCTGGTCAAATTTGCATTTTAGAGTAAAAAATAAAAAAATAATAAAAAATATTTTGAAAATTAGATTTGAAAAATGGGCTTTAAATATTATAGTATTTTTAGTTAAATTTAAAATTAAAAAAAATTCGTGAATGTCGGCACGGCAGCGCACCTGCCGCAGCGCACAGGCGTGTGGAGCGCCAGCGAACGATGCACAACGCGCATCCGCACGCTGCTCCACGCCGAGCGCACGCGACTGATGCCTGTCAATTAGGCTATTACAATTGCCTGATGTCACTATTTACAGCTCGAAAACTACTATTCACATCAGTTGGAATTTTGGGCCATTATAGTAAGGCTCCATCACAGTTTATCTTCGTCAGTCTACAAGGTATTGCAATGGAATGCTATAAGGTTCAATCATAGGCTACAATTGTTAGTTGATGAGGTTTAACCATAACGGTTCAAAGTCTCCTTAAGGAACGTTTAGTCTGTAAGACTATATCATAGTTTGTCTTCATCAATTTGCAAAGTCTAGCCATAGTCTGCCTAAGTCTGTAAGGTTTTATCATAACTCACCTTCACCAAGCTACAAGGTATTACCATGGCACATTGCAAGGCTCTATCACAAGCTACCATTATTAGTTTGCAAGGTATAATCACAACGGTTGAAAGTCTCCTTAATGAGCATCTGGGCCCAAAGGGTTTAATCACAGTTTATATCTAAGGTCGAAAGGTTTTACCATAGTCCTTTCAAAGTCCTCTTAAAAGGCAACTTGAAAGTTGTAAGGTTTGATCATGAGCCAGCCTACAAGGTGAGATCATAGCCCTGCCACCAAAGTCTTCTTAAAAAGCAAATTCAAAAGTCGCCCTTTAAGGTAAACATCTCTACTCTCTTTTTTAAACTTTGGCTCACCACAACACTTAGTACGGTTGCCTTTCCAAAATTGGGGCCAACTGTAGAAATTGGGTTCTAAGACTTCTTTGTTGGAATTACCTAATGATGAAATAATCTTTTAAAAGACTAAGAGACTTAAGGAATCTAAAGGATTATGGATTAAAGGATTAAAATGAAGCATTTAATATATATATATATATATATATATATATTGTCGAGTCACATTAGTGAGTGGGTGACTCACACCCGTGATTGGGCGAGTCACGCCCGTGATTGGGCGAGTCATGCTTGTGACTCGTCATCTTCAAGATATTAAAGCAATAAAAGTTGAAAATTTAGGAGTAAGAGAAAAAGGATTTTTCATTTAAAACAATCCAAATTTCTTCATTTTCTTCATCAAATTCTCTCAAAATAAAATTACCTAAAACCTTATTTTAATCCTTGAATCAATAAGAGTCTGGATTACTTGAATTCTTTCCCAAATCTTTGAAGATATATCTTTGAAAAGGTAATATTAAAAGGAGATAATTCCCAGCGGTTGATTTATCCATTTACTAGTTGAATGAGGTAGATCAACCCCCAACTCCTCCTTTTTTTTTAATCTAATTTTAATGCTTTTTTATGATTTTATTGCATTTTTTTAATAACTTTTAATAGCATATTTAGATTAGGTTGTGAAATCAAATTCATATGGATATTTATGCATGTTTGCTAGAATATATTAGGTGTTTATCTGTTTAGATCTTTATGTTTTAATTTAAAAAGATGATTACAAATATTTTTTAAGATTGTTTTCGGTATTGTACATTTATAAATAATTTTTACCTTTTTGGCTATTAAAAAATAAGGTGTGAAAATGGAGAATGTTGTTGCCCAGTATAGTGTCGCAGTTGTGACTTTGTGAGTCACGCCAATGACTTCTTGCCATCCTTCATTGCCTCTATAACCAATGAATTCATGCCTATAAATTGCTATTCACGGGTGTGAACTGCTTTTTTCAGCTTTTTCTCCATTATATTATGGTTTGGTTTATATATATTGTATTTTTTTCTAATTCTACAATATTTATTTGTTGCTTTTATCGCTTTTGGGCTACAATAGATATATTTTATTGATTTATTTATTTTATGTTTTATTTATTGCTTTATATGCATGCTTAGTATAATAGAAGGGATTTTAATCTTATAAATTGGAAAGTTCGCACCAAAAAAAATATTTATAATACTTAATTGGATTTTTATTGACAAATTTGGACCCATGCCTTATTTTATAGCTTTTAATAACATATTTAGATTAGGTTGTGAAATCCATTTCATGTGGATATTGATGCATGTTTGCCAGAATATATTAGGTGTTTATGTGTTTAGATCTTTATGTTTTAATGTTAAAAAGATGATTACAAATATTTTTTAAGATTGTTTTCAGTATTGTACATTTATAAACAATTATTACCTTTTTGGCTAAGAACAAATAAGGTGTGAAAATGGAGAATGTTGCTACCCATTAAAGTGTCGCAGTTGTGACTTTGCGAGTTACGCCAATGACTTCTTGGCATCCTTCATTGCCTCTATAACCAATGAATTCATGCCTGTAAATTGCTATTCACGGGTGTGAACTGCTTTTTTCAGCTTTTTCTCCATTATATTATGGTTTAGTTTATATATATTGTATTTTTTTTAATTCTGCAATATTTACTTATTGCTTTTATCACTTTTAGGGTAGAATATATTTATTTTATGGATTTATTTATTTAATGTTTTGTTTATTGCTTTATATGCATGCTTAGTATAATAGAAGGGAATTTAATCCTATAAATTGAAAATTCGCACCAAAAAAATTAATTATAATACTTAATTGGATTTTTATTGACAAATTTGGAACAATGCCTTATATTATATCTTTTAATAACATGTTTAGATTATATTGTGAAATCCATTTCATATTGATATTGATGCATGTTTGCTAGAATATATTAGTTGTTTATGTGTTTAGCTCTTTATGTTTTAATGTTGAAAAGATGATTTTAAACGTTTTTAAGATTGTTTTCGGTATTGTTCATTTATGAACATTTTTCACCCATTTAACTATGAACAAACAAGGTGTGAAAATGGACATTGCAAGTCACTCTCGTGACTTCTTGACCCATGGACTAAGCCTACCTAGGAAGAGACTATTTGACCTCGTGTTCGGGAGTTAAAAGGTTGGAAGGGTCTACTTGCTCGTATGTAGTCGCGAAATGCTGCACAACTCACGATCATGCATTGTACATGTCATCCATGCATCATTCTAACAATCTGAGTCTTTTAGCCATCATAAATTCATCTAAGTGGACTAGAGGTTCTGACGGTCGGCTAGTAAGGACAAACTTGCTCTCTGGATTGTCAAAATTAGTGCCTGTTTGGGACTCTGAGTCGCTCTCCACAACTAGTGAATCATCCTTAGAATCATTAATGGCGAAAGAGACCGGAGCTTTGACCACTCAAGACCTTACCAAAAGACTAGAGGATTTTGAGCGGAGGGTGTTAGAGATAATGGGCTCCATGGCCAAAAGGATTGCTCATCCTCCTGCTGCATAACCACTTATCGCTCCACAACCACCGGTAGCCCCTCCTCGGGGGCAAGTTGAACTGCCTACCGGTGAAGAGGTCCCAGTTGTAGGTAATGCTTCTCGCCAACCAATCAATGAGAATAAAGCTACTGTTGTGCCCGTTGAGCCAAGAAGGGCAAGGATCCCTGATCCTGATGAGGATTTTGTGATGGAAGATGAGGCTGAGGAGCTAGTAGCCCCTCAAGCTGTGAGGGGTAGAGCACCCAAGGTGGAGGATGAGGCTATGAGAGGAATGAGGCAGCTAATTGAGGCAATCACCCACTTGTTATCAGTTAACAAGGGAATCAACCCCAAGGATAGAGATTTGGGGGATGAAGAGCTACTACCACAAAGGTTTAAGATGTCTGAGCTACCGAAGTTCGATGGTACATGGAACCCATCTGCACACATAAGCAATACACCATGGTGATGAAGGGTACATGGTTAACCAAGAAGCAGAAAGTAGAATATTTCTGCCTTAGTTTGGTGGGTCCGGCAGTAGAATGGTATCATGGGTTGGATAAGAGGTCCAAGGAGGATTGGGACCTTTTGACTGATGAATTCATGAAGTAGTATGATTGCAGCACTAGAATGGAGGTCACCCTAAAGGACTTCGAGCTTTTGCAGTAAAAGAGTGATGAGTCATTCCATGAATACCTCACCAGATGGAGAAATAGGGTCATGGAGAGGAAGCGGAAGCCCGACACTGCTGACCAAATTAGGCTATTCGTTAGGAACTCCGGCCCTTACTTGAGAGACTTGCTCATCTTTAAGGGGCTTAGAGATTGGGAGTCACTTAAAGACATTGTTGTAGAGGCTGTGGGGGCTTACCTAGCAAAGAAAGCAAGCCAAAATAACTTTGTTGGGAAGAACTCTAGGAATAAGTCAGGGTATAGATCAGGCGAAGTTGGAAGCAGTAATGGTAAAAATGGCAAGACGGCCAAGGTTTCAGCTGCCGGAGTAGGACAAGGCCAGAGACACTTTTCTAATTTTGGTCAATCTCTACCCTGGATGTTGGGGAGACTAATGAAGGAGGGTAAGCTGGGTCAATCTCTAATTTGGGTCAATCTCTATCCTAGGCCAGCTACGAATCAGGGATAGCTGGGGCATAGAGATGATCAATATTGCGCCTACCATCAACACACTAGGCATTTAATAGATTATTGCCGAACTTTGAGGAAAAAGGTCTAGGATCTCATTGACTCCAAAGAGATCAGCGACCCTGAGAAGGGAGAGAAGAAGAAAAAGGCAAGCTATAATGCAGTTCCCCCGCCATGTGTTTGATCGGGTATGGGAAGATGAGTACATCACTGTCATCCGTCAAGAGATTATTGAAGAAGGGACTCCAGTGGCATCGGTAGATTGTCAATCCACTGGTGAGCGTGATGAAGAAGACAATGTTTGGTTTTTAGATGCTTTATTCTTTTTAGTCCAAGAACTTCTTATGATAATGTTTGCAATTTTAATATGATGAACAATTTCGATTATTTGTATGTTGTTTCTAATGATTTCATTTCTTATGATCATGATGCATCCATTTTTTGGCATTAACCCAATTAATACGACTGCATTTAATCTTAAAACTTTGGGAAATCCAAACAAAATCTTGAAAACTCTTTATTTCTTAACCATAATAATTACCATTCTGTCCAAAAAAAGAAAGTAAAAAAAAAATTATAGAATCAGAGTTTATTAGCTTTATTATTTTAAAAATAAAAAAAAATAAAATTCGAATTCTAATTAATTAAAAAAATAATTAAAAATTTATTTGCATGTGTCATGATTATATTATTTAATTTTGCGAGGAGACATAATTCCAAGAGGATAAACCATAAAGTGAACCAACTTTTATAGAAGAAATTGTGGTAATTATATGATATTATTTTGTTTAATTCTTTTGGCTTTATTGTTTTTTCTTCTTTTCTGCTAACCGGAAAATAGGAAGAAAACAAAAAGGAAATTAAAGGAGAGAGACCTCTGCTTATAATTTTTATTTTACTCTCATATATGCCAAAAAAAAAGAGTTCACCATTCATGGACATAATGTTTTTTTACCATTCTCGTATCATTTACTGTCAAAATAGTGTAATTACATGCATAAAATGATAAACAACATACTTGAAGGTAGAAAGTGCAAATGGGAGAAAAACAATCTGTGAAACTAAGAAAAACAACTCCAAGAAACTGTCCTTGAACTGAAGACAGACAATCCTACCAGAAGATAATGTGGAAAATCTAAAGAAAAATGTAACAAAATTACTTGAAAATCGAAGAAAAATGCTAGCAATCACGAAAGGAAGAAGAAAAAAAGAAAAAGGAAAGAAGGAAAAAGAAGGAACACCCATTATTATAAGAAATGTTGGGTTACGACTGTGAGTTAATTTTTAAATGAAAATATGGCTCTTTGAGAGTCACGGGTGTAACTCATGAGTAATTGCCCTAACTTAAATGAGTTTTGCCTATTACTGGTGAGTTATAGGCATAACTCACCAGTAATCGTAGACCTTATTCAAGTCACGAGACTCGCCCCAGACTCAAAATTTAAAAAAACTAATAAAAATTCAAAGTTTTTTCTCTCTCTGTCTTTTTAAATATTCCCTAAATGTTTGCGCACTGCGTAGCTTCACTTAAGGGAATTGTCTTTATTTTTCCTGCAAAAAATGTATGCATGCATAAAAAATGTATGTGAGATGCATGAAACATTTTATAGATCACGTCCTAGCTAGTTGAGGGGTGTGTGACTCATCAAGTCAAGGCCATGACCTTACTGCTCCCTATAAATACCTTTTCTTCTTGCTTATTTTAAGGCACACTAAGTCTTTTTTGGGCTTCGTTATCCTTTTTTAGGTTTTTTTTTCTCTATTTCCTCTTTAATTATTTTCTTTTAGCCCTTTCATAGGGTAGATAGTCTACCTTTGCTATCTTTTGCCAAAGGCTGCCCAATTTCCTCAATAAATTAAATAAGTTGTTCGATGCCCCTAAAATTAGGAAAATCCCATCTTAGCCCTTTATTCCGACCTCAGATTCTTGAGAAGAGTTCAACTCGACATGAACCTTCTCTTAGCAGTTGTAGGGTACTGGGACCCACAGTTCCATGTGTTCCATTTTACATACTAGGAGATGTGCCCTTTGCCTGAGGAATTTGTAGCCATCGTAGGGGCACCTTTTTCCCTTGGGACTCTGACTTACATCCTGAGATGTGCGCTGAATTATTTGAAGGAAACTTTTCAAGCATTGGGGATTCTACCTTCTATGGCCATAAGTTTGGTGTGTAGAGACGGTTTTATGTTTCTAGCGATCCTCTTTGGTGCCCTAGACAATTTTGCTGACAACATATCCTATTGCATTATGGTGATCCTATTGATCTGCTTTGCCCGAATCTTAACTGTGATAGGGAATGGGCACACTAGTGAATACAAACTCTTCGACATCATTTATGGCATCCGTGTAAGGACACAAAATACACCCTAACAGTATTAAGGCATGTTTAAGGTAATATGGAAACCGAATGCGCTTGATTAAGTGATGGAAGTGTAAAAAATGATGCAACCGTCATTAATTTGAAAGATTCGGCAAGAATGGCCGTTTGTCAATTCTTAAAGTATAATATATGCATTTAAAAGAAATTGTACTGTGGGACAAAGTATGAAATGGAAACTTGGATTATGCCAATGTCTAAATAGAAGAGAAGTTAAGGATCAAGGTGGATAATTTACAAAAAAAAAATCTAATTTTTGACCAATAGGAGGAGAGATGTGCTTCATTATAGGCCACAAATACATGTGATTATACCGGAAAGGAGAGGGAGCACAGCCGGCCACTTCTTTGGCTAAAAAACTCAATATTTCCTTTCCTCTCTCTTTTCTTCTCTCAATTTATGCATCAAGGTGGCTAGTGAGGGAGGTGGTAGTTTAAGTGGAGTTTGATGAGAATTTTTAGAAGAGAAAGGTATGATTTAAGCTTTCTTTGTAGCTATTTTCTCTTTTTTATATTTAAGAGATTTGAAAATATGTGTTGCAATACAACTTTGATGTGAGAATTTTGATGTTAATGGTTAAGGAATATCCGTCCAAGTGTAGAGGAGGTGTAAATGAAAGTGAAGTTTGAAGGCAAGAAAAGAGTAAGAAGAAAGGTTAGGGAACTTTCTTTATATGTGTATAATTGAAAATAAATTGTGATTATTTTGAATGGTTTGAATTATTGTGATTCTATATTAATAATAATTGATGTTTGAGATTAGGTTGTGGTTGATTGGTTGTTTTTAAGTGTGTATATGTGTATATAGAATGAATAGGGGGAAATTCTGTCAAATTTTCATTAGAGCCCATGGCACTATTTTGGCCATAAAATGGGTTATATAATTCCAAATTTTATGAAATTAATGTTATTAAAAAGCTAATACATAGATCTATAAATGTCTTAGATATATCCATGAGCTAATTTTAGCTCTAAGTGGCCCAAAATTCGTCAAAACATAAGGATATCTTATTTGGCCGGCTTCATGGAATAGTTTGTATTTATAAGGTTATAAATCCTAGGATTTAACTCCAATTGATATGAAATTTTACTAGTAGAAAGCTAAGATATAGGATAGGAAAAGTTTAGAAGACCACTTTTGCTAAATCTATCATTTAGCAGTTCGAATGTACTGCTCAAAGTGATCAGAATCTGCCCTGTGTAGAGTGAGGTAGAATGGGTTTACACGGCGGTAAGGGATTCTTGACCGCCATGTAAAAGTATTCTGCCACTTAAAAATCATTTTCGACACCCCACATAGTGGGAAAGAATGTTTGACCGCCATGTGACCTCAATTTTTAACCTAAATTGTACTTTTTCTTCCCAAATTAAACCCGAACTTCACTTGAATTTACTCCAAACATGTCAAGGCTACGTAAAGAGTATATGAATGGTTTCCACTTGGAAACATGAGTGACTAGGGTTGTGAACATGAATAATTAATGGTCTATTTAAATGTATAAATAGTTAGAAAGTACCGAATAAAGTTAAAAATAGTTTGGCATATTAGATTATGTATTTGTGAGCAGAACAATTGTGTTGGAATTATTTATTGACAAGTCAAGAATTTATTATTAATATTGACTAGAGAATAGTAAATACACATCTAAATGATTAAATGTGACATATTTGTAGATGAAGTAAAATGTATGTGCACAAACTAATGTCATGATAACATGATTGAAATATATAATTATGTGATTAATAAAATTGTGACTGTTACTTGGTGTTGAATATTGTTGAATACTCTCTATTAATTGTATATGTATAATTACTGTGTGAGTTCATATGAACTTTAGGATGATGATGTGAATCCTTAACAAATGATTAAGCGAATATATAATCAAAAGAAGTGAAGGCTTTAATAATAAAATGGAATGGTTCTTCGTTCAACCAATAAACATTAAAAGTGTAATGATCATTATATGATCACTATGTTGTCATAGCAGATATGTGTAAATGTGATGAATTCGATAATGATATGAATAGCATAAGAATGGAACAATTATGAATTTTAGCCTGCGTTAATGGAGCTATGGATAGGTAGGAATGCCTATAGGGACCTCTATTGCTATAACCTATACGTTCTTGGACCCCGTTTGGGTTCCTATGCGTTCTTGGATCCTATTTGGATCCCTATGTGTTATGAATCCCATTTGGATTCCTATGTGTTATTGTACCCATGGGTACCTATGCATTTCCTCTCCCATTATCCACTACTTTGGATATGCAGACAACTATTGAACAAAAGAATATTAAGTGAATAACATGGAGAATGTTAATGAATGAATATACTTTTATGTATTAACTTTAAATGCATATTATGATAATTGTTTATGAAATTCGTAAATGAATGAACTCAAAAAGAGTTTGATAATAAATGCTCATGTGATTTGCTAATCAAGATTGACTCTTTGATGACTGTATTATTTATGTTTGGAAAGTTAATATGAAAATAAGCATTCCATATATAAGTGATAGCATTGGTTAATTGTTAACACTTGTATTTGATATATTAAGAATGTTTGTGAATAAATATACTATATGTTATATCTTTAATATGTTAAAATTGGATTATGAATTAAATTAGACATTCTAACTTAGTAATGAGGCAAGAGGTGTATATTAACACTACTATGCATAGCTTAAAAGGGTGACTTCGTAATGTTATTTGTAGCCATATACTTTTTCAATGTGAAATGTACACGTATGCTTTTGATTGCATGAAATTTGTGATAAGTTAATATGATTATTAATATGAATATACTTTGAGGGGAAATCCATATACATTAAATATGTAGGAATATTCTTATACTGTCATTAAGTGAATGTGATGAAAGGCTAGGGATATAAGTATGTGTGACACCCCTTACCCGTACTCAGGCGATCCCATTCCATGAGGAGTAAGATGCCGTACGAGTCAGGGTGCTACCAAACAAAGCAGAGAACAATGCATAGATAAACATACACAAAAATGGGGTAATTAAAAACTTTTGCGAAGTATAAGAAAGCGAAAGCTGATCATGCATCAATATAACGGAGGCATTATATTACTGTTCTGATCAACTAAGAAATACAACAATTAATTACAAATCCCAAATTACATAAACAAAAGCGGAAGCTATTACAAAACCAATATAAGAGAGTTCTATACAAAAAGAATCTCAAAATACAAAACTCAGTCCTATTCTAAACTCTGCTATGTTGACTTGGACTGCGGCGACTCCCCCAAAGCAACACCTTCCACACCTGCACGGGTAAACACACAGTTCTAACCGATAAATGCTTAGTGGGGAACCACACATATATCAAAGGACAACCATTCACAACGGTCGTCAAGGCAAAACACAAGCGTACATCATAATATACCATACACATAGCATATCAATTGCATAAGCATGCATATATACTAAAGCCATACATTCAGAAGCTCATAACAATATTCATATTCCCATAGCAGATTATACTTTTCATTTATGAGTTCACACATGTATCACATACATTTCCTCATAACATACTTCATACCAGGCACCTGCTGACTCGAGGGAGTGGATAACGAGTGTACGGATTGTACTTTATAGGTACGAGATGATCACAAATAGTACCTTACGGGTACGAATCGAAAAAAACCAAGATACTTTTAACTTTCACAAAACATTTTCCAAAGGGATCTTAAACAAGATCCAAACACATAGGGGTTCGCGAGGAACCAAACGGGGACCTGATCGGGGTCCAAACTTAACAAAGGGCTGCAGCTATAAGACTTTATTAGGCATGCCTAACTATCCATTTTCTAGACTCTAGCAGGTCATGCATAAACCATTCAATCCATTTCATAACATTCCAAAATCAGCATCATACATGTACATAGTCGTATCATGGATCCGCATTCATATAATTCATAAAATATCAAGCATAAATCTCATAGACATTAAAGGAAACTAGAGTTCAAAAACTGCACACAATAAAAGAAAACTCATTCAGCATACAGGGAGCTGTCGCGCTCGCGACAGAGACCAAAGTCTCTTCACTGCGCGTACGCGACGGATTTTGCGACCGCAAGGAGGACGGAGGGGCAAGGCTTTGTCGTGCTCGCGACGGATGTCGCGATCGCGACAGAGAACAAATATTGCTATTGCGGGCTCACGATGAATCGCGTGCTCGCGATAGCGAAGCTCCAAAACACCGATTTCTGTCGCGCTCGCGACAGCATCGGGTTTTCAAAAATCTGTAGAATTCTGCAGATTTTCTTCCTCCCACAATCAACCACAAACACACACAAAACTCATCCAAGAACCTCTTACCTCAAACCCAATCATCCATTAGCATCAACAACCATAATATAACATTAATCAACAAGAAATTTCACACAATTCATTAGTTTAAACCTCTAATTCCAAGAATTATCCAAAACCCCAATTTATGCACAAAACCACATCAACTCCAACATTATCACAATTAACTCATGCTCTTGTAAGATTCACATTCCAAAACAAAAACCCATAACATATACATCAAAATAAAGAACATATAACAACCTAATTGTAAGAAACCATCAAATCTCATACATAAACATATATATACATGAAAACCAAGAAATTCCCAAACCTTAAAATCCTTAGCTCCTATTGCTTGGATCCACTAGTTCCGGCCTTCTCTTTGCCCTTTGACTCGCGAGGAGGCTCAACTAAGCACAAACAAACACCCAAACACCAAAAACACAAACCCTAACTTAGATCCAACCCAAGAAGAAGAAGAAAATGCATGAATAACACAAGGAAAAAGCAAGAACTTACCAAGGAAGATGTAAGGGAGTAATTAATTCCACCACTTGAGCTTGAATCTAAGTAAAGCACTTAGGAGAGTGCAAAGCAGGAAGAAGAAGAAGAAGGAAGAGAGAAAACGGGAAATGGGTTTCAAAAATCTGATTTTTCCCTTTTTCGTTTTCTCTTTCCCCTCTTTCTTTCCCCTTTACACATGTCAACCATCTAGTGGAGGAGATTACTTACTCACACCCTAACTAAATTTATCACATGCACACAATGAAACACCCTAATAATGCACCCTACACATGTATGAGCAACACACACAATGCTCCCTCAAGGATACACCCTACAAATGTATGAATGCATACACACCACAATAACCCACTAGTGCATATTCTACTATGGTGCACTCATACACACACAAATCTGTCCTAACTAATTCACACCATGATGCAACACATGCACACACGCACTAGAAAAACCCCAAATCATACAATATTACCAAAATGCCCTTATTATGCTAGACTCATGCAAATGCACACACATACATATATGGCTCATTCAACTAGGGGGCAAACGAGGTGTGACAACTCTCCCCTACTAACAAGAATTTCGTCCTCAAAATTCTCACCTGAACTGAACAACTGCGGGTACTGAGTTATCATCGACTCCTCCAGTTCCCATGTTGCTTCCTCGACCCCATGGTGATTCCACAAAACCTTGACCAAAGGAATCTGCTTGTTCCTCAACTGTCTTACTTCCCAAGCTAAGATAGCTCTAGGCTCCTCATCGTAGGAAAAATTAGACTGCACTTGAACCTCTTGAACCGACAACACATGAGAAGGATCCAATCTGTACCGACGGAGCATCAAAACGTGAAACACATCATAAAGCTTCGATAATTCCATTGGCAAAGCCAATCTGTAAGCTACTGGACCAACTCTTGCCAATGCCTCATATGGACCAATAAAGCGAGGACTAAGCTTTCTTTTCTTCCCAAACCGAAGCACTTTTCTCCAAGGAGAAACTTTAAGAAAGACTTTGTCCCCAACTTCAAACTGCACATCTTTTCTCTTCAGGTTGGCATAAGACTTCTGTCGATCCTTAGCTGCTTTCAAGTTCCGCTGCATAACTCTGATCTTCTCCTCTGTATCTCTAACCAGATCTGGCCCAATCACTGACCTCTCAGATAGCTCTGTCCAACAAACTGGAGTCCTACACTGTCGTCCATACAAAGCCTCATACGGCGACATACCAATGCTCGACTGAAAACGATTGTTGTAGGCAAACTCCATCAGTGATACATACTTGTCCCAACTACCCGGAAAGTCCAAAACATAAGCCCTTAACATATCCTCTAAGATCTAAATCACTCGCTCGGACTGACCATTTGTTTGAGGATGAAATGCCATACTGAAATTCAGCTTGGTACCCAAAGCTCGTTGCAACTCTTTCCAGAACTTAGATGTGAACCTTGGATCCCGGTCTAAAACTATAGACAAAAGCACTCCATGCAACCGAACTATCTCATCCACATAGATACTGGCCAATCTATCCATCTGGTAATCCATCCTAACCGGCAAGAAGTGAGCGGACTTTGTGAGTCGATCCACAATAACCCAAACAGAATCATTCTTTTTCTGAGTCAAAGGCAACCCAAAAACAAAATTCATGGTAATATCATCCCACTTCCACTCGGGAACGGACAAAAACGTGAGCAAACCAAGAACTTGGTGCTCAGCCTTTACCTGCTGACAAGTCAAGCACTTGGATACAAAGTCCATTATGTCCTTCTTCATACCAGACCACCAAAAGAACTGCTTCATATCCCGATACATCTTGTTACTCCCGGGATGCATGGTGAAAACTGTACTATGTGCCTCATCCAAAAGCTGTCTTCTTAACTCTTCATTATCCGGTACACACAAACGGTTTCTAAGCAGAAGAACCCCATCCTGAACCGAAAACTCTGACTGCTTGCCTAAACTGACTTCTTGCACAACCGGCTGAAGCTTCTCATCAACCTTCTGAGCATCAACTATCCGTTGTCTCAAGGAGGCTTGACCCTCAACTGAGCTATCAAAGCCCCATCTGAACCAAACCTCCATCTGAACCGTCTTAAAAACAAGGTAGAAACTGACTTCCGACTTAAAGCATCTGCGACTACATTGGCCTTACCCGGATGGTAATCCACAATGCAGTCATAATCCTTAAACAATTCGAGCCAACGACGCTGCCTCATGTTCAGTTCCTTCTGAGTCAGGAAATACTTCAAACTCTTGTGGTCCGTAAAGATCCTGCACTTCTCCCCATAGAGATAATGACGCCAAATCTTCAAAGCAAAGACAACCGCTGCTAACTCAAGATCATGCATCGTATAGTTCCTCTCATGTGGCTTCAACTGTCGAGAAGCATAAGCCACAACCCTACCTTCCTGCATCAGAACAAATCCAAGACCAACACCTGAAGCGTCACTATACATAACAAACTCCTTACTCGAGATGGGTTGAGTCAGTATAGGAGCTTCGACTAACAACTGCTTCAACCTCTCAAAACAAGCTTGACACTTATCTGACCATTCGAACTTAACTCCTTTCCTCAACAACCTAGTCATCGGAGCGACAATCACTGAGAAACCTTTAATAAACCGACGGTAGTAACCCGCCAGACCGAGGAAACTCCTGACTTCCAGAACATTCCTAGGCGCTTTCCACTCAATTATCGCCTCAATCTCAGCTGGATCTACTTGAATACCCTTAGCTGAAACTATGTGGCCCAAAAACGACACTTCCCGAAGCCAAAAATCACACTTACTCAACTTGGCAAACAACCGATGTTCCCTCAACACTTGCAAAACTAACTGAAGATGCTTCTCAATCCTAACTTGATCCCTCTTGGAATCCAAAACCACAGCCAGAAAAGCCTCACAACCTTTCCTCAAAAACCTCTTGGCTTGAATCGCAGGAATCACATTGTTCACAGAACTCGCACTCAAACCTCTTACAAACACTGGAGCTCGGTTCCTATCCCGAAGCACGAAGGTCTTCCTATGACAATCAATCACAGCCCGATGCTTGCCCTACCAATCCATACCAAAAATCAAATCATACTCTTTGAAGGGCAACTCTATCAAATCCGCAGGGAACTCAACTCCCTCAACCATCAAAGGACAACTCCTATAAACTCTACTCGCACTGACACTATGCCCTAATGGATTGGTCACACATATCTCATAGTCTAACTGATCTACCAGATGCAACTTATCAATAATCTTATCCGTGCACAAATATGAGTGTGTGGAACCAGGATCTATTAGAGCATATAATTCAGTGTCATGGAGTAGGAACTTACCAGCAATCACATCAGGGGCATCCTGCTCCTCTCTGGCTCTAACTGCATATGCTCTAGCTGCAACTGGTGGAGGACGCTCAACAGTCTCAGAAACAGCTCCATCTCTAGGTCGACCGCCTCGACCTCTACCCCTGCCCCAACCGCGGGCAGCCTGAGAAGCATTTGATCCAACTCTGCTAGCTCCTCCCTGAGGTCCCGAATCCTCATCCAATTGGGGACAACTAGCCAGACGGTGCTCGGTGCTTCCACACTTAAAGCACCCACCAGTGAGCCACCTACACTAACCCCGGTGAGCCTTGCTACAATGAGCACAAACAGGCGTAGCATCAGATCGGCCACCTCTACCAGAACCAGATACCGCTTTTGAACCTTGCCTTCTACCTCTAGTAGCCGAACCAGCTGATGGCTCATCTTGCGGGTTCCTAGATCTCTTACCCGAAGATGAGGAAGAACCACCCTGAGCAGAATTCCTTCACTGAGCTCTCTCCCTAAGCAAAGATTCTGTCTTCTCCGCCCTCATGGCAGCCTCTGTAATCTGATAATAGCCTACCCCTGGTGTACACATCAAAGAAATCAAAGCAATCTTCAAAGACTCGTTCAACCCCGCTTCAAAATGCTTGCATCTGAAATCATCTGTCATAACCCCATGCGGAGCATACCGAGATAACCGATTAAACTCCTTCTCATAATCCGAAACAGACAAGGCCCTCTGCTTCAAACTTAGAAGTTGTGCCCATCTTGAGTCCCTACAAGCCTGAGTCACATACTTCTTAGTGAACTCCTCACTGAAGAAATCCCAAGTAACTGGATCAGGCATCTGAGGTTGCCTACATACCAACTCCCACCATTCGTAAGCCGACCTTTGAAGCAATGCCACAGCACACTCAGCTTGCTGATCGGGAGGACACCTGACTTCCTTTAAAGCTCTCTTTACCTTATCAAGCCACTTTTCAGCAAACTCTGACTCATCAAGCCTGGTCCCATAAAAATCATCAGCACTAGCTCTTTTTAAACTATCTATCGGAGCTTTAGGGGCAGTCACCCTTTCCAAAACCCGAGCCATGTCCTGATGTAAACTGAATATTGCCTCAAAAGGCATGGCAGCGGCCTCGAGCTGGACCCTAGAAAGTTGAGCCGACACAGAAACAGAAACAGACGGATCTACAGCTGGAGGATTCACACTTTCAGCGGATTCCTCAAGCGCACCATGAGCAGAATCAGAAACCATCTAACAAACAAGAGGACAGCCGCATCAGCCAACACAGCCCTAGACATAGACATATCCACACATAGCATCACACAGACAATCACCCAGAAATGCCTAAACCTAGGCTCAGATACCACGACTTATTACACCCCTTACCCGTACTCAGGCGATCCCATCCCATGAGGAGTAAGATGCCGTACGAGTCAGGGTGCTACCAAACAAAGCAGAGAACAATGCATAGATAAACATACACAAAAGTGGGGTAATTAAAAACTTTTGCGAAGTATAAAAAAGCGAAAGCTGATCATGCATTAATATAACGGAGGCGTTACATTACTGTTCTGATCAACTAAGAAATATAACAATTAATTACAAATCCCAAATTACATAAACAAAAGCGGAAGCTATTACAAAACCAATATAAGAGAGTTCTATACAAAAAGAATCTCAAAATACAAAACTCAGTCCTATTCTAAACCCTGCTGTATTGACTTGGACTGCGGCGACTCCCCCAAAGCAACACCTTCCGCACCTGCACGGGTAAACACACCTTGCTAAGCGATAAATGCTTAGTGGGGAACCACACATATATCAAAGGACAACCATTCACAACGGTCGTCAAGGCAAAACACAAGCGTACATCATAATATACCATACACATAGCATATCAATTGCCTAAGCATGCATATATACTAAAGCCATACATTCAGAAGCTCATAACAATATTCATATTCCCATAACAGATTATACTTTTCATTTATGAGTTCACACATGTATCACATACATTTCCTCATAACACACTTTATACCAGCCACCTGCTGACTCGAGGGAGTGGATAACGAGTGTACGGACAGTACTTTACGGGTACGAGCCGATCACAAATAGTACCTTACGGGTACGAATCAAAAAAAACCAAGATACTTTTAACTTTCACAAAACATTTTCCAAAGGGATCTTAAACAAAATCCGAACACATAGGGGTTCACGAGGAACCAAACGGGGACCTAATCGGGGTCCAAACTTAACAAAGGGCTGCAGCTATAAGACTCTATTAGGCATGCCTAACTATCCACTTTCTAGACTCTAGCAGGTCATGCATAAACCATTCAATCCATTTCATAACATTCCAAAATCAGCATCATACATGTACATAGTCATATCATGGATCCGCATTCATATAATTCATAAGATATCAAGCATAAATCTCATAGACATTAAAGGAAACTGGAGTTCAAGAACCGCACACAATAAAAGAAAACTCACTCAGCATACAGGGAGCTATCGCGCTCGCGACAGAGACCGAAGTCTCTTCACTGCGCGTACGCGATGGATTTCGCGATCGCAAGGAGGACGGAGGGGCCAGGCTCTGTCGCGATCGCGATGGAGAACAAATATTGCTGTCACGAGCTCTTGACAGCAAAGCTCCAAAATACCGATCTCTGTCGCGCTCGTGACATCGTCGCGATCGCGACAGCATCGGGTTTTCCAAAATCTACAGAATTCTGCAGATTTTCTTCCTCCCACAATCAACCACAAACACACACAAAACTCATCCAAGAACCTCTTACCTCAAACCCAGTCATCCATTAGCATCAACAACCATAATATAACATTAATCAACAAGAAATTTCACACAATTCATTAGTTTAAACCTCTCATTCCAAGAATCATCCAAAACCCCAATTTATGCACAAAACCACATCAACTCCAACATTATCACAATTAACTCATGCTCTTGCAAGATTCACTTTCCAAAAAAAAAAACCATAACATATACATGAAAATAAAGAACATATAACAACCTACTTCTAAGAAACCATCAAATCTCATATATAAACATATATATACATGAAAACCAAGAAATTCCCAAACCATAAAATCCTTAGCTCCTATTGCTTGGATCCACTAGTTCCAGCCTTCTCTTTGCCCTTTGGCTCACGAGGAGGCTTAACTAAGCACAAACAAGCACCCAAACACCAAAAACACAAACCCTAACTTAGATCCAACCCAAGAAGAAGAAGAAAATGCATGAATAACACAAGGAAAAAGCAAGAACTTACCAAGGAAGATGTAAGGGAGTAATTAATTCCACCACTTGAGCTTGAATCTAAGTAAAGCACTTAGGAGAGTGCAAAGGAGGAAGAAGAAGAAGAAGGAGGAGGAGAGAAAACGGGAAATGGGTTTCAAAAATCTGATTTTTCCCTTTTTCATTTTCTCTTTCACCTCTTTCTTTCCCCTTTACACATGTCAACCATCTAGTGGAGGAGATTACTTACTCACACCCTAACTAAATGTATCACATGCACACAATGAAACACCCTAATAATGCACCCTACACATGTATGAGCAACACACACAATGCTCCCTCAAGGATACACGCTACAAATGTATGAATGCATACACACCACAATAACCCACTAGTGCATATTCTACTATGGTGCACTCATACACACACAAATCTATCCTAACTAATTCACACCATGGTGCAACACATGCACACACGCACCAGAAAAACCCCAAATCATACAATATTACCAAAATGCTCTTATTATGTTAGACTCATGCAAATGCACACACATACATATATGGCTCATTCAACTAGGGGGAAAATGGGGTGTGACAGTATGTAAACATGAAACGTAAATTAAGGTAAAGATAGGAAATGAACTCCAAATGAATAATGTAAATAAGAAGAGATATTGGGGTCCATAAATGTTTAACAAATGTCTTTGTGGAATTATATGCATGTTTTGCATAAATAGAGGTATGAGGTAAATAATAATGTTGAAAGATACATCATAAATAAATAACATGGCACTTCATATTATAAAGATATAATTGTGTGCATATGTATGTGTACTATAGTGAACGCCTATACCATTTATTAGAGGTGTATGATTATGGAACTGTGAAAGTGTGTGTAGGAGTTTAATGTCAACTTTTACCTTATTTAAGTAAATGCAATCATTTCAGTGTATTTATTGATGATGACTGCGAGTAGTTGTACATGTTGCATTTGTTCCCCACTAAGCTATAAGCTTAGCATGTGTATTTCATCCGTGCTAGTATCAAAGATAGTTGCTTTGCTAAGGACATCCCGCATCAGTCAAGGACAATGAGTATGTAGGAGTTTACTGTATGGTTTATGTATCATGTATTATGATGTAAATTAAATGAGTATTTTATAAAGAAATTAGTTGTGAATTTGTAAAGTTTCTTATGAAGAATGTATTATGTATAATGAAATTATGTATCTTATTAAATGTGTTATGCAAAAATGATTTTGTAATGAAAGAAATTTTATAATTCTGTCTTTTGTTATCTGTATCTGGGACGAACGTGCTTAGTTCTGTAGCTATCGGGTGGCATCCCTCACCTGTCGTGGTAGTTTACTACATAGGGGTAAGGGGTGTTACATTTATTGGTATCAAAGGATAGGTTTAGTCGATTCTTGATGACTAGGTATTTAGAAATATGTCCATATATTTTTGTGTTGGCCAAAGTGGATGTCCTTATTCTTTGCATTATTGATAAAAATAGAAGTCTTATGAGTGGATAAAGTGAATAGTTAGGATGTGTTAAATCGATAGGTTATGACCTATCTGTTTTAAGTTCTCTTAGGTCTAAGTAAGTTTTGATGTGTATGTATCAATTGTGTTATAAGATATTTTTTAAGTATTTTCCCTTAGCATGGCATGAATTTTGGATAGGTTTTGTATTCCGAAGGAAGTAAAGAGTGAAGATATAAATGATTTTGAACTGAGAATAATATGGAGTATAAAAGATTTTGGCGGCACTTTGTACACCTGTCAGTGACCTCAATTGAAATAATTTGAACATAAGCATGTTATAATATGGGGATAGGATGGTCATTGCATAAATTGCATTTGCATCACTTTGCATATATGAATCATTGTACACTCATTAAAGTTACATCCCTTGTTCATACATGATAAGCATTTGTGCGTATGTGTGACTTGAAGAGAAAGCTGACATGATGTGCATCGAGTGCTTGGTGTTAAAGTAGGTATATTACGAAAAGTAAAGTATACATTAAAAGAAAGTATTGTGTATAAGTATAAGTAAAGGAATGTGTGTATGGAATTTATTGGATTGACCCTATTCTGTTAATGATTTAAGGTATAGAATATGGTAGGATTTTAACATGTTTATAGAGAGATGGAATTTGAATTTGACTGGATTGACCCATTTGTTATAGATTTGAATTTGATCCTAAGAGTGGACGATATTGTAAACTTTTGTAGAAGTGATTAATTGCTAAGCATTGAGAGTTATATTGGATTCTTAAGGAGTGACAACTAATTATGATAAGTTGCATTGATATTCTGGAAGGAAGAATTTATAGTTATTTTAATTAAGGTAAAAGTTTAAAAAGTGTATAAATGGATGTTATAAAGGTGTTTTGATGATATATTTGGATTGGAATAGTGATATAAAGTTTGAATGACTAAAATGTAAATGATTGAAAGACAACTAAGTGAAGAATAGGGGGTAAGAAACTAAAGCTTTTACAAGTTATGGGATTTGAAATAAGTGAACAAAAGATGAAAAGGATAAATGATTCTGAAGAGATAGTGTACAAGTTCTGATTGGGATTTAGATTGATTTGTGAATGGTTTATTATTGAGAAAATAACGTGTGTTATAAGAAAAGTATATATGGAAAATTTGATGTGACTAGAATAACACAAAAGTATGTATGCAGAGATTAAAAAGAAATATGTAAAGATACGAATTGAATGTTTGGAATATATGTGTTACATGATTGTACAAGAGTGTGATCTAAAAATGATAGTGAACCCAGCGCATAGTGTATGAGCATCAAACGTGATGAATTTCAAGGACGTAATTCTTTTAAGGAGGAGAGAAATTTAAGGACCCAAAATACACCCTAACAGTATTAAGGCATGTTTAGGGTGAGATGGAAACTGAATGTGCTTGATCAAGCGATGGAAGTGTTAAAAGGACACAACCATCATTAATTTAAAAGATTCAGCAAGAGCGACTGTTTGTCAATTCTTAAAGTATGATTTATGTGTTTAAAAGAAATTGTATTGTGGGCCAAAGTATGAAATCGAAACTTGGATTATGCCAATGTCTAAATAGAAGAGAAGTTAAGGATCATGGTGGATGATTTATAAAAAATCTGATTTTTGACCAATAGGAGGGAGAGTTGTGCTTCATTATAGGGCACAAATGCATGTGAATATAAGGGAAAGGAGAAGGAGCATAGCCGACCAATTCTTTGGCTAAAAAACTCAATATTTCCTCTCTATTTTCTTCTCTCAATTTTTGTATCATGGTGGCTAGTGAGGGAGGTGGTAGTTCAAGTGGAGTTTGATGAGAATTTTTGGAAGAGAAAGGTATGATTTAAGCTTTCTTTGAAGCTACTTTCTCTTTTTCTATGTAAGAGAGTTTAAAATATGTGTTTGAATACAACTTTGATGTGAGAATTTTGATGTTAATGGTTGAGGAATATCCGACCAAGTGAAGAGGAGATGTAAATGAAAGTAAAGTTTGAAAGAAAGAAAAGAGCAATAAGAAAGGTTAGGGAAATTTCTTTATTTGAGCATGATTGAAAATAAATTGTGTAAATAGGCATGTTCTCCTCATGCCCCTTAATGGGCAAATCTTCATTAGTGAATGCAATCTTCTTATCATAATCCCCCTTTACCATTTCTAATAGCTAAGAAAGGGAAATGGTCGTAGCGACCGTCGACCCATACAAGGCCTTCACTAACTTTTGATGGTGGGAAAGCGACTACCTCAAAAGTTCTTGTAACACCCCCTTCCCATACGTAGGCGATCCCATCCGAGAGCGAGTGAGATGCCGTATGAGTAAAGGTGCCACCAAGCAAGTATAAAATAAAACATACATTCATTCATAACACACATACAGAAATACGGTATAAATAAAACTTTACAGAAAGGAAAGCAATAGCTGATCATTCATTAATATAATAAAGCATTACAATAATGTTCTGATCAACTAGCTGATACAAAATAATATTACATATACAAAATATAAATACAAAAGCGGAAGATGAAACAAAACTGATACATGAGAGTTCTATACAAAAAGAAACAACAACTGATACAAAATTAAGCCCTACACTAAACTCTTCTGTGTTGGCTTGATGACGGCGACTCTCTCAAAGCAAAACTCCTTCCGCACCTGCACGGGTAAAAACACCGTGCTAAGCGATAAACGCTTAGTGGGGAAACACACATAAATTGTGGACGGCCATTCACAATGGTCGTCAAGGCATAACACATTCACAATGGCAAAATGCAAGGGCTATAACATGATCCGTATAAACATGCTCATAATTAAAAACCATTCAATCAGTATCTCAATAATCATACCCATTCCAGAATAATCCAACATATGTTTCATCATTAAACTCATTCAGACAATCCATTCATAGCCAGATCAGATCAGAACAATTCCATTAACATTCAAAGAACACCTGCTAACTCTAGATAGTGGATAACGAGTGTACTGAAGGTACCTTACGGGTACGAATCGAATACTGAGGGTACCTCACAGGTACAAGTCAAATGTTATTTTATTTATCAAAACATGTTATTCATATACTGAGGGGACCTTAAACAAGATCTTAATACTGAAGGGTTCGCGAGGAACCAAACGGGGACCTGATCGGGGTCCAAACTGAACTGAGGGCTGCAGCTAAAGACTCTATTAGGCATGCCTAACTATCCACTTACTTGACTCTAGCAGGCTATGCGACCTTCAATTCCCATTTCAGAGTACAGAATAGAATTCATCAGAAATTCATGATATCATTTAATCAAAGCATATAAAAGTATGGCATGCATCATACCACAATATAAGTCCATTCAGAAGAAACACCAAATTTATTTCTGAGTCAAAAGCCGGGAAAATTTTGGAAAAAGAGCAGAATGGGGAAACGGACGAGATTGGCTGGTCACAAGGCGTGCCTGGCCTCCTCACAGGGCAGGTCACGAGACGTGACTGAGGGTCACGCCTCGTGACTTGCTCTGTTCCTCGTGGATCATGCCTCGTCTCCCGCTGATCACGCGGTGCTCTCGCAGGTCACGCGACGTGACTGGACGTCACGTCTCGTGACTTGCTTCTCTCTTCAACAGATCACGCGACATGCCTACACTCAGCCGGTCACGAGGCGTGACGGGGAGTCACGTCTCGTGACTTGCTTCATTTCAACTGGTCACAAGTTGTGACAGGCAGCCACAACTCGTGACCGGCCTCAAGCTGGCAGGTCACGAGGCGTGACCTGCGGTCACGTCTCGTGACTTGCCTCTCTCTTTGGCGAGTCACGTGACACCGATCTGGAAATAGGAAAAATTCATCAGTAACGCGATTTTCCCATTTCCAGAATTCTCAGAACCCAGAAATCGATCCCAAACTTGATTCAAAACTAATCAAACCCGATCTTACCTTCCAGAAGACATCCCGATTAACATAAACAATATACAAATACCTCAATTTAGCAATTAAACAACCAAATCAATAATACATGCATTAAAGCTATTCAAGAACATAAACCCTAAAATTTTACAGTAAACTCAAAATCACGCAAATCACAATCAATAATTCCCAAACCTGAAATCTAAGCTTCTATCACTTAGCTCCACTAGGTCCAGCAACCTCTTTACCCTTTGGATCACGAGGAGCTTCAGCTAGAACACAAACACAATAATGCAACCCTAAGTTAAACCTAAACTCAAGGAAGAAGAAGATGAAAATTACAGTAAGACAAAGACAAGGATATGCACTTACCAAGTTAGGAGCAAGAGTGACCAATTTCCACAACCACACTTAATTAACAGATAGCAAGCAGTAATTAGGAGAGAAAAAAGGAAGAAGAAGATGGAGGTTGAAGGGAAAAACGTGAATCTAATTTCCTTTCACTCTTCCTTCATTTCTTTCTTCATTTTCCTTAACCTAATACACATGTCATCCTTTTGGTGGTGAAACTTGCTCACTCACACCCTAACTCCACACACAACACTCACACTTAATGTATTCCTAATTAAAACACCCTACAATGGCATAATCAAGTGCACACAAATGTAACTTAATTAATTCACACCCTAATGCCATGTATGCACCCACATACTAGCAGAACTCCAAACATACATTTTACTAGAATACCCTTATGAAATGCCGAACACATGCGAATGCTTACACATACAGACAGACAGACAGGCTCATTCTACTAGGGGGCAAACGGGGTGTGACAGTTCTCAAACTGATATCTCTGTTGATGTCTTCTTCACCTGCTTGAGAATTTGATCATTCTCCACTACCTCTTCTTTTATAGACGCAGACAACACAGACTATCTTTCAACCTCTCGAACCATTCATCCACTTAATGTGATGGCATAGACTATCCCTTCTTTCTCTTTAACTTTTTTCTCCTCGGACTCTCCCCCAATGTCCTTCAATTGCTTTTCATCACTATCCTTATCTCATGTTGACTCCTCTTCACTGTAAGTGACCCAAATATCTACAAGGTTAACTGGTGTCCCTACCGTATCCTTATTGGCCAGTGTGTTTGCACTTGCACGAGAACCAATTCCATCTTCTTGGATCCCCTTGACTGGACCTTTGGTGATTTCTTGAGCCTTACGAATGATAGCCAAATAATTATTGCCATATAAATCCTGTAGGACATACCATTCGGGTAAACCTGAACATAGCACAAAGATTGGTGGCAGCACAATATTGTAAGCTCCTTGCTTCTTTCTCCTTTTTTCTAGGTCATTCACCTGCTTGGTATCAATCAATTCCTAAATACGGTTTCCTAAAGTTCGATACTAATCTATCTTATGACCCGTATGTTGATGATAAGCACAATACCAATTTGACCTATGCCTAGGCTGCCTTTGATTCTTAGTCGGTTTTGCAAGTAGAGTTTGTAGCTTCCCCTCTTTTGAAAAGTGGGCAAGACAGCAAGATAAAGGCTTACCCAAGTTAAAGTAGAATCTTATGTTTCTGCCTATGGCTGATACCTCAGCTATTCTGCCACCACTGCCCCTACTACCACTGCTATTGGCATTCTTACCAAACCCAAAATTCCCAGAGCCATTGCTATTATAACCCCCATTGCTTAAGCCTCTATAACTGGCCTTTTTTGCCTAGTATTCACCTTCAATTTCTATTGCTAGATCCTTAGAGACTCCCAGTCCTTTAACCCTTTCAATATTGAGCCCTCCCTTTAAGTACCGATTAACATTACGGATGAATAGCCAAATCTAATCCTGAGTCTCCAGTTTTATCTTCATCTTCATTACTTGGTTTCATTAACGAATGTGGCACTCGTGGAAAGACTCATCATATTACTATTAAGATAACTCATGGTCTTTCAATGTTACCTCCATTTTGGTGCTACAGTTGTACTGCCTTAGAAATTCCTTAGTAAATTTCTCTTATATCCTTCTTTGTCCTCCTATCTAGCCTGTGGTACCAGTCAATTGGAGATCCAATAAGGCTAATGTAACACCCCAATTCCCATCCTAGTAGATTGAGCATATGTTTGTGTGTGTTAGGAGTTAATTGCATGATTTTATTTTAATTAAGTAATTTGATTGTGTGGTGAAGAAAAGAAGAAGAATTAAGTTTGAACTTTGCCCTTACCACCATAAGAATTTGACATGCAGAAGAAAGAGAAAAAGAAGGGTGGATAAGGATGGAGAGAGCACGTGAGGTACAGTTACTACCCTCCTCCCGTTTCTGCCTCTCTTCCTCCCCGTCTCCTCCATCTTCTTCTCTTTTTCTCTTTTCTTTTTCTTTGATTCTCTGTGTAACCTTGTGAATCTTGAGTTGGTTTTGGCAAATTTCCAGATTTGGGTAAGTTCTTCTTCTTCTTCTTGCTCCCGTTTGGGATTGTGCATGTATGTTCTGGTTTTAGGTTATGTAACACCTTGATACCCCCTTTGGAAGGATACCAGTGCGCTACGCAAACAAATACATATACCAACTCAAACACATATGCAAATACTTAAATGCTATTATAAAAGCAAATACATTTAATCAAAAAGATGCCAAATCCATATATAAATAATCATGTCATTTTACAAAAGGGATTTGTAAACATTTAACATATACAAAATCGTGCCTTTATAAAACTACATTTGCCCAAAACCAAAATCCATATACAAAACTTATATCAATACAAAATATAGCGGAAGACAAAAACAACTCCAACTAAGGACTTCTAGTGGCCGACCTACAGATGTCCGACTCCAAATGGAACCTGCCACCTACACGGGAAAACAACCTGTGTTAAGCAATAACGCTTAGTGGGGAGGAACAAAACAGACATATATATGCATATACAAATAATTACAATAACAGCTTAATAACTTAACATAGAAACAGACATATAAGCAATATCATACTCATGCTTGTATCAACCATCGAACAACTAATTATAAACATGTAAACATTACTATTTCATCATATGCATACTCGCAATATAGAGCAAATAATCATTCATGTAAAAACTACAAGTATCACAACATCTTGTCTTATCTTCAAATACATATACATATATCATATATCCATTTCATATTATTGATAACACATACAATAGCCACATTTAATAGCCTGAATACATATTAGAGGTGGATACGGTCAATTTTGATACTAATAGGACACAATATCCAAGCATATGGAGACATGAGTCTCAAACATCTAATAATCATGTATACCGAAGTTATACCGGAGACCGAAGTCTCAAATCAAATGAAATCATGTATACTCGAAGGTATACCAGAGACGAAAGTCTCAAATGGTCTAAACGGGGTCCACATGTGGTAGCTACACTCACACCCTGACCTTGATAAGTGCTTATTGATCCACTACTATGACCCTCAAGCTCAAATAACGACTCAGCTATGCTCTAGTATTATTATCATATAGTAGAGAATAATTCAAGTGTAATCACATAATTCATGTATACATGTATTTCGACTAATTTCAGAGACATATAAATCATATACAGATCTCAATATGAACATGTAACTCAAAATCAAGTAGTCCGTATACATATAAAATCATATGCATTTATATCATATATAAAATTATTAATCATGAACATATAACTTATATTTAAAGACATCATAATATAAAACCAGTCTAAAACAAGTTAGGTATAATACAGTAGTAAAACCCATGTAAAAAGAGATTTGAAAACCATTTTTAAAAAACAGGATAGGTAGGCAAATGGGTTGTTATCGCGCTCGCGATAAGAAGTTGCGCTCGCAACAGTAACCAAAGATTCACTGTGGGAGAAAAGGGCCTGCACGAGTCGTTCATAGCATCATGACTTGTGCTCGGCCACATCCTAGATCATGAGTCGGCACATCTTGCCAAGACCCGCATGACATGCCGAGTCATGCACCTCTCTCTGTGTCGTGCACAATCAGCCGAGAGAGCACTACAGCTGAACAGGTCTTATGCCGAGCGGGCCCATGCCGAACGTCCTCTTCTTCACGACTCGTGAAGGACTTCATGTGTCGTCCTCTTCTTCACGACTCGTGAAGGACTTCATGTATCGTGCGGAATCACAAGCCGAGCGGTCCCTGCCGAACGGGCTATTCTTCACGACTCGTGAAGGACTTCATGTGTCGTGAAGAATCGGAAGCCGAGCGGTCCCTGCCCAATGGGCTATTCTTCATGACTCATGAAGGACTTCATGTGTCGTGAAGAATTGCATACTGAATGGATTCTTCTATGAGAGAATGGAAGACCTAGTTCTGTTGCGCTCATTACAAGAAGTCGCGCTCACGACAGAATCGTGTTTTCCTATTCTCAGGAAAAATGCAGAAAACAGACCTTGTAGAAACCAATGTCCAATTTTTACGCACAACCAAATATCATGTAAAAACTTACCTCTGATACCTTCAAAACGTGCTTATAACTATAATAACTCAATTACACCATATTAATACACATCTAAAAAACATATACAGAGGTTGCAATAGTTCATCGAAAACCCAAAAATTCATCTCATATTCATGTACATACTCTTCAAAGTTGACATGCAAAGCATTATAACTCTTATATCCCAAATCATATTCACAAATCTATTAACATGCATTTACATGTATCAAGACACACTAATAACAGTACCATCAAACTCAAATACATGATCCGAATGGAGAAGGGCAAAAACACTCCAAAATAAACATATTCACACACAAAGCTCCCAAACCTGGAAATGGAGCTTCAACAAATCCACTATCTTCAAGATCCCACTTTCCCTTTTCCTTTATCTTTTCTCCTCTCTTCAGATTCTTGCACAATCCAACAAAAACAAAACCCAATTAACCCATGCAATTAAAACCATATAACCATAATCAACCCAAAGGAAGAAGAGGAAGAAGAAGATGAAGCAACCTCACATAAAATTCCAGCTACTTACCTCTTGGAACAACTCTTGTGTAGACATCGGGTCCTGAGACAACCCAGATTAGAATTACCCAATGATGATAAGATGCTTACTCAAATTTGCTTACCCAAAAAGGTTAAAAGTTGTGATTTCCTGGTCAAATTTGCATTTTAGAGTAAAAAATAAAAATATAATAAAAAATATTTTGAAAATTATATTTGAAAAATGGGCTTTAAATATTATAGTATTTTTAGTTAAATTTAAAATTAAAAAAAAAATCGTGAATGTCGGCACGGCAGCGCACCTGCCGCAGCGCACAGGCGTGTGGAGCGCCAGCGAGCGATGCACAACGCGCATCCGCACGCTGCTCCACGCCGAGCGCACGCGACTGATGCCTGTCAATTAGGCTATTACAATTGCCTGATGTCACTATTTACAGCTCGAAAACTACTATTCATATCAGTTGGAATTTTGGGCCATTATAGTAAGGCTCCATCACAGTTTATCTTCGTTAGTCTACAAGGTATTGCAATGGAATGCTATAAGGTTCAATCATAGGCTACAATTGTTAGTTGATGAGGTTTAACCATAACGGTTCAAAGTCTCCTTAAGGAACGTTTAGTCTGTAAGACTATATCATAGTTTGTCTTCATCAATTTGCAAAGTCTAGCCATAGTCTGCCTAAGTCTGTAAGGTTTTATCATAACTCACCTTCACCAAGCTACAAGGTATTACCATGGCACATTGCAAGGCTCTATCACAAGCTACCATTATTAGTTTGCAAGGTATAATCACAACGGTTGAAAGTCTCCTTAAGGAGCATCTGGGCCCAAAGGGTTTAATCACAGTTTATATCTAAGGTCGAAAGGTTTTACCATAGTCCTTTCAAAGTCCTCTTAAAAGGCAACTTGAAAGTTGTAAGGTTTGATCATGAGCCAGCCTACAAGGTGAGATCATAGCCCTACCACCAAAGTCTTCTTAAAAAGCAAATTCAAAAGTCGCCCTTTAAGGTAAACATCTCTACTCTCTTTTTTAAACTTTGGCTCACCACAACACTTAGTACGGTTGCCTTTCCAAAATTGGGGCCAACTGTAGAAATTGGGTTCTAAGACTTCTTTGTTGGAATTACCTAATGATGAAATAATCTTTTAAAAGACTAAGAGACTTAAGGAATTTAAAGGATTATGGATTAAAGGATTAAAATGAAGCATTTAATATATATATATATATATATATATTGTCGAGTCACATTAGTGAGTGGGTGACTCACACCCGTGATTGGGCGAGTCACGCCCGTGATTGGGCGAGTCATGCTTGTGACTCGTCATCTTCAAGATATTAAAGCAATAAAAGTTGAAAATTTAGGAGTAAGAGAAAAAGGATTTTTCATTTAAAACAATCCAAATTTCTTCATTTTCTTCATCAAATTCTCTCAAAATAAAATTACCTAAAACCTTATTTTAATCCTTGAATCAATAAGAGTCTGGATTACTTGAATTCTTTCCCAAATCTTTGAAGATATATCTTTGAAAAGGTAATATTAAAAGGAGATAATTCCCAGCGGTTGATTTATCCATTTACTAGTTGAATGAGGTAGATCAACCCCCAACTCCTCCTTTTTTTTTAATCTAATTTTAATGCTTTTTTATGATTTTATTGCATTTTTTTTATAGCTTTTAATAGCATATTTAGATTAGGTTGTGAAATCAAATTCATATGGATATTTATGCATGTTTGCTAGAATATATTAGGTGTTTATCTGTTTAGATCTTTATGTTTTAATTTAAAAAGATGATTACAAATATTTTTTAAGATTGTTTTCGGTATTGTACATTTATAAATAATTTTTACCTTTTTGGCTATTAAAAAATAAGGTGTGAAAATGGAGAATGTTGCTGCCCAGTATAGTGTCGCAGTTGTGACTTTGTGAGTCACGCCAATGACTTCTTGCCATCCTTCATTGCCTCTATAACCAATGAATTCATGCCTATAAATTGCTATTCACGGGTGTGAACTGCTTTTTTCACCTTTTTCTCCATTATATTATGGTTTGGTTTATATATATTGTATTTTTTTCTAATTCTACAATATTTATTTGTTGCTTTTATCGCTTTTGGGCTACAATAGATATATTTTATTGATTTATTTATTTTATGTTTTATTTATTGCTTTATATGCATGCTTAGTATATTAGAAGGGATTTTAATCTTATAAATTGGAAAGTTCGCACCAAAAAAAATATTTATAATACTTAATTGGATTTTTATTGACAAATTTGGACCCATGCCTTATTTTATAGCTTTTAATAACATATTTAGATTAGGTTGTGAAATCCATTTCATGTGGATATTGATGCATGTTTGCCAGAATATATTAGGTGTTTATGTGTTTAGATCTTTATGTTTTAATGTTAAAAAGATGATTACAAATATTTTTTAAGATTGTTTTCAGTATTGTACATTTATAAACAATTATTACCTTTTTGGCTAAGAACAAATAAGGTGTGAAAATGGAGAATGTTGCTACCCATTAAAGTGTCGCAGTTGTGACTTTGCGAGTTACGCCAATGACTTCTTGGCATCCTTCATTGCCTCTATAACCAATGAATTCATGCCTGTAAATTGCTATTCACGGGTGTGAACTGCTTTTTTCAGCTTTTTCTCCATTATATTTTGGTTTAGTTTATATATATTGTATTTTTTTTAATTCTGCAATATTTACTTATTGCTTTTATCACTTTTAGGGTAGAATATATTTATTTTATGGATTTATTTATTTAATGTTTTGTTTATTGCTTTATATGCATGCTTAGTATAATAGAAGGGATTTTAATCCTATAAATTGAAAATTCGCACCAAAAAAATTAATTATAATACTTAATTGGATTTTTATTGACAAATTTGGAACAATGCCTTATATTATATCTTTTAATAACATGTTTAGATTATATTGTGAAATCCATTTCATATTGATATTGATGCATGTTTGCTAGAATATATTAGTTGTTTATGTGTTTAGCTCTTTATGTTTTAATGTTGAAAAGATGATTTTAAACGTTTTTAAGATTGTTTTCGGTATTGTTCATTTATGAACATTTTTCACCCATTTAACTATGAACAAACAAGGTGTGAAAATGGACATTGCAAGTCACTCTCGTGACTTCTTGGCATCCTTCACTGCCTTTGTGAGCTAGTGAATTCATGCTTGTGAACTGTTATTCATGAGTGTGAAATGTTTTTTTTAGCTTTTTCTCCATTATATTATGGTTTAGATTATATTTGTTGTATTTTTTTAATTCTACATTTATTTATTTATTGTTTTTATCGCTTTTTAAATAGAATAGATTTATTTTATGGATTGATTTATTTAATGCTTTATATGCTTGCTTAGTGTAATAAAAGGAATTTTAATTCAATAAATTGGAAAATTCGCACAAAAAAATTATTTATAATAATTAATTGAATTTTTTTGACAAATTTGGATCAATGTCCTATTTTATGCCCATAAATCATATGTAAGTAATAAGATTATAATAATATAAAATATTTTGTAAAAAATTAATTATTTTGAATCTTCTTAATAAAATGGGACCATTGTCTGAGTTTTTAACTAATAAAAGTAACAATAAATGCATTTTTTTAATTACATGCAAGGACAAATGTCCTCACCCAAATGAGCTTAACAAATGAACCCACTTTGCGGATGCCTGTTTAATTTAGGGTATCTCTTTATCAATGCTTTACTGTTTTTCAATGTGATTGAGTGCACCTTATGTTTTCTTGCCATCATGAATGCATGAGAAGCAGGACGAAATCATTAATCTAAAAGTTCATATAATTGCCATATTAATCAAGGGTATGAATAAAAGTAAGGTTTTGAATCTCTCTCTCGGTTTGGCCTTATAAGGTTGAACCATTATGTTCTATCTGGTGGCGACTACATTATACTTGCGCCATAATGTCCAAAAACTGATTTGGAATGCAAGGATCAATTAGGAATCGAACCCCAAATCAATTTGAATATTCATAAACCTTAGCATGCAATATAATTTAATAAACTCCAAACCTTAATATCAAAAATAATTAAAACCTATACAAGTAAAATAAGTAGAATAGAACTATACAGGTAAAACTTAAATAACCCAATTCTTAAAACAAGTCAAAGTAAAAAACTCTCACTTTGAAATTTAATTCACCCACAAAGTATAATAAAATTATGTATTGTAAAGTTGAATAAACATAAATCAAGCCTTTATATAGGCATAAAATAAATCCTAGAGCTAATAGGATAGTTGGCAGAATTCTTTTATAGTCTAGGAATGGGAATTTAATCTTTTCCTACTTGAAATTGGAAACTCACATGATGTGTAAAATTCTACCTATAAAGAATGTACAACTCATATGATGTGCACATGCATATGGCACATGACTTGCACATGTTGGTATGTCACATGACTTGCACATGCCTTATTTGTGGACATATTTCCATCTTGGCTTCTCCATGGATTTAGCCTATGAACTTCCTTCATGGCCCACTTCTAAATTAAATATGTGAACCATCATCAAGCTTTCTTAAACTTCTTGAAATTTGGTCTCCATGAATCTAGATTTAGCCTATGACATTTCTGCATAATTGCATAAAGGTTTACAACTTCTTTTTAAACTTTTTTGGCTCTACTCCTTATAATTAGCCCATTTGGAAACTTTAATGGTTTCTTCTCTTTATCAGCTAGTTCATGGCTTTCTACATCAAAAATATATTTTGAGATCGATTGCAAACAATGGGTGTAACGCCCATTTCCGACCGCACGATAGCTCCGCTATGGCAGCCGAGAACGGTTGTCACAAATAACACACACATCGCATTCAATAGCACATGCACTCACAATGTAACCACATGCAAAATCTTGAACTAACAAATTTCATTAACACGTAGTGGAATTCTTTTCAAAATGTAAACCCATACTCATTCATGCATATCATCAACTTTCATTACGCATTATGTTCAGTAGTTACATCACTTCTTTATACATGCCAAAATCAATAACTTCATTACAAAATACAAAGTTCCAAAAACCTACACTAAGTAGCGGAATCCTAGTATTGACCAACCAAGATGCGGGACCGTCCTTCAAATAAGCTTTGCCTCAGAACTTACACGGATTAAAAACTTGTGCTAAGCGATAACACTTAGTGGGGAAACAACATACCATATACACATACATATATAACAATCTTAAAGCAATAATAGATACATGCTTTATTTTCATGCCTCGTCAAAAACATGCTTCATAAATATAGCATTGAGCAGGATTTAATACGCATACATCATCATTAGAAAGTCATATTCTAATATCACATTATAGCATCACCATGTTATATTGAATCTCATTCGCATTCTCATATCACATATCATTCACTTTGCTCATTATAGTTTATTCATAATTAGCCTTGCCTACAATTCATAGATGCGGATAATGGATATCGCATCAATACTCGAGAGTACCATAATCACTTTTGTATTTGAAGATACACACTGTAACACATTTATATCCGTAAATGATACAGATACCAAATGTCACGACACTACACTGACAAGCACTATAATGCACTCGATCATTCTATAGATTTTTTTTTAATCAATAAAAAACATAAACATACATGCACCATTTCACAACATTACCATATACCTTGTGTCTCTTTACTGCAGTCCTATACATGCCATGCCAGAACGTCAATCCTTGCTATCAATATCTTTGTCCTGTCGATACTACATCTTCGGCCACATTAAAAATGTACTATAACCTGCGCGCAGTGACACTCTACGCGCTGAGCATTAAAATGCCCAGTGGTGGATACATATCCTAATTTTCCACACTATATTACATGCATGCACACAGTGATTCTTTTTACGTTATTTAAATTATAAGAGTATTAATTTATGTGACTTTTGAATGATTATTATACACTTTCACGGTGTTCGTTATCTTTATTTTTCTCACTATCACTGTACTCCCAATAATCATTTTATATACTGTTATCAATTATCGCTATCACTTTCACTTACACTGTCACTTTCACTATCACTTTCACTGTCACTTTCACTATTAACTCTTACGATATTTAATTATTACGTTCTTAATTTAGTCACTTATCATTTTATCTCTTATAGTTACTTATCAAATAGTCATTGTTTCAATATTCGTAACACTGACTTACTATTATTACTTGCTTTTTTTTTTTTAACATTTCCTTTACTTTCTTGCATTACACTAATTGTTTACATTAATATTTTCCACTGCATCAAATCTTTCATTAAGTTATTTAACATTAATTATTTATGAGTTATTTTATCACTGAATGAATACACTAGAATTCAGTCACTGGATTACTTGAATGCTAATTATTCGATCACTATTTTCTTATTTATTTCTTAATCAATGTTGTTTCTATATTTACTGACATTGTCTTCATACTTACAGTCTCATTGTTAATACATACCTTCCATTTAAATTCTATTCACTTATACAATTACCATTATAACGGATCTATAAATTCCTTTCATTTTATCACTTTCTTATTACTCATGCTAAAATCTATCATTTTTAGTTTTTCATTTATTATTTCCCATTACTTCTATTTAAACTCTTTTTATATTATTACTTAGTAAAACACACCATCAATTTCATTAATTCTTTATAACCTTATTTACAAATCTTGCACTATAATTTAATTCACTATGGCCCCTTAATTATCTCTTCATAATAAATATTCGATTTATTCTTTGAACATTTCACTTAATTAATACTATTATTATGCTCATTGTCAAATTCATTAATTTCTATTGTACTTGTATTACTATTATCATCACTATTTACATTACTAGTTTATTTATTTCCTTGTCATCCCCTTATTGACTTATGTATATTTAAATAAATATTTTCTTCACTTCACTATTAGTCAAATTCTCATTACTTACATTTACGTCTCAACTTTATCTTATAATAGTCAATTAAAATTAAATTCCCACTTAATTACTTATTCACAATATTGCCATCTTATTCATAATTACATCATTATTCCAAACATCATCAAATTACACATACATTCACATTCACTATATATGTACAAATCAATTATAATTATTATTTATTTAATATTTATTCATGCAATAATTTTTCTATACTTCACAAATCATTCATTCATCAATTATCAATTATATATATTTATTATCCATATCATCTACTAATTTACACTTTAATCCACTAACTAACCTCAACATATTAATTCTACAATTTGGTTCCTACACTTTATTAATACACATTCTTATTCTTAATTGATTTATTTTACATAAATGCCACTACTTAATTACATTACTATATTTGTTCATTATTTTGTCATACATTTCATCATTAAATTCTTACCATAATACTTCAATCCAAATTACACTTTACACTTTGCTTTTCCTTAAATTCCAATTTTTACCACTTCAATTTGCTATAATTACACTTGTACCACTACTTACTTTTAATACCACTTTTTAGTTTATTATTATTTCCTATTAAATCATTAACCATACTTACTCATTTAAATTCAACAATTTAATCACATAATTACTTATCTAAATCACATTATTCACTAATTACATTTTAATTCTTTAATTAAACTTATTATTTCTTTAATTACACTTAAATCCTTATTCTTTTTCCATGGTTTCCAATTATACCCTTATCTTTTCCATTAATGACATTTATGTCCCCATAATTACATTAATTCCATCCATGTCCTTTCTTTTAGTTTATTTACATCTATGTCCTCTCTTTTACACTACTTGCTTTTATGTCCTCACTTTCACATTAATTACCACTTTGCCCTTCATTATTCATTATTTACCCATTTAAACTTACATATTTTCCATTTTACACTTTTACCCTTATTTACTTATTTTAATTACTATTTTACCCTTTTTACACTTATATTCCACTTTTAACCTTATATTTTCACTAAATTACATTTAAGTCCTTATTTTATCACTATTATACTAATTTACTATTTTATTCTCATAATTTGTCAAAATTACGATTTTGCCCTTACACTTACACTTTTCATCTAACTTTTTCACTTTTTACTAAATTTTTATAAAATTACCATTTTACCCCTAAACTTTCTATTTATCACATTTTAGTCCATTTTTCACTCATTTTCACTTTTATTACTATTTTAACCATATTTATCACATATTTGTCATTGTGCCCCTAGCATGGACCCGATAGAAAATCTACTGACCGGATATGCGGGACATGGGCCTCACAGACCCATTACACTATGAAATAATCCCAATAGGACCATTTCTCACTACACTGCACTACACTGAACACTAAAATAAGCCGTCACTGGCTTATCAATATCGAGTCACCATGACTCGTACCGTAGTGTGGGATCCTTATGGCTAGCCAATTATATCCCGAACTACATTTCACTACCAGACAATTACTAAGGGCAATATACTATTTGAAATCACTTAAAATTCACTTTGTATCAACATACATATTTCAGCCAACATCTCATATTCACTTGAAATTTTGCATACACACTCATTTATCACTATTCATTCATTTTATACCATAATATACCATTAAACATCAAAATACACATTCATTCTTTAAAATTTCTTATTCGACCAAGGCATCAAGTCTTCACCAATAATATATTTAATTCACTTAAACACTTTTTCATACCATTTACATGTTATACTCATCATAAATATCATTTACATGCCTTATTAACCAACATACCACATTAATTCCTTTAATATTCCATTCGGCCAACACTTTAAAAATTCACTATATTTATTTTTCATTCCATTAACCACTCACTTAACTCAATTACATGATATATACTTCAATTATGCCATTTATATTATAACACCCCCGCCGTTGCCCCCGTTGGAAGGGAGCCGGAGGGCGCGCTACCCGACGCTCACTCACGACATACAGAAATATATACAAGAATACATGCACTAAGCGAAAGTATTCAATAACAAAAATAAAGACAAAACATAAACTCGTAAAATCAAAACGTACTTATATATAATATCCAAAAGATTACATCTTAAATCCTTTTTCAAAAAAGAAAATACAGAAGTTACTTTACAAAAAGACTAATACATATACAAAAGAGTTACAGGAGGAGATAGCAAAAATAACTCTACTCCTATGTGGCCGACCTGCACATCACCGTATCATTCTCAAGCCACATAAACACATTTTACACAATAATCAAACATCAATTCATCATGGATTCACTCACAACCAAACTCAAAATTCATTAACATAACATGTTCATGTTCCAAAAACACATACTATCCTCACTATATCACTAACATTTCACTATAAATCACTACTTAATTTAAACATGCATTCATCTAACAAAACACTCAAGGTTACAAGTGACATGCAATCACAAAATAGAATTGATCCAAGGAGAAATTAGGGGAAAAACATAATCCACAAACACAGCTCCCAAACCTGGAAAATGAAGCTTCAAACCGGGCTATTCACAATCCCACCTTGTCTTTTCCTTTGCTCTTCCTTCTCTCTTCCGATTCTTGTACAAACCAAATCAAATCAATTACTCCAAAAACCCAAGAACAAAACCTTATAAAACCCAACCAAAATCGAAGAAGGAGGAGAAGAAAAGAGCCCCAAGAAAACCCAGCCACTTACTTCTTACAATCCTTCAAGAACTTAGCTCAAACACTCTAAGCAAACACAAGAGGGAAAGGTTGAGAGCAGAAAATGGTATTAAGAGGGAGAGAGAGGACGGGAAAGAAGAAGAAAAGAGAGAGAGAGGTAGCTTCCACGGGAAGCTAGGAAAAATTCTGCCCCTCCCTTCCCTCTCTCCTACTTTACCATTAATGCTCACCTACCCTTGTCACTTGTCACAATCCTAGAGAATCAAACCATCCACTTTGACTTATCCACTCTTGGCACTATACACTAAACACACACAAGCTTCTCTTACACAAATATCTCCAATGCACCAAACTTCACTCACACCATAATATTTCTTATAACCCACTAATCATCCAAGGCACCATGCACACATAAACCACACAATAAAATCCCTTAGTCCACTTATATCCTACTACTATACACTACAAGCACACCATAACATTTCCTTCACTTAACTTATTACTTAATTAATTAATTCCTTAATAAATAATTCCTTATTATCCAAATTTCCTCTTACTCAAATACTAAAATACCCTTACTTCCCTTACTTACCACGCAGATTCCGATCAGGCCCTTTTTGGGTTGTTACATATATGCTTAAATCACTAAAGGAATTCATGACTTTCCTTATTATTCAATTCGGCCAAGACTTCATTTCTTCATCAACAATTAATTTTCTTCCTTTATTCATTAATTTCACTAAATTACATATTAATTATCATGATTGCATAGTTATTATGCCTTAAATATCTATTTAATCCTTAAGAACATACACTTAACAATTTGGCCATACATTTAATTCTTTACCCATACCCATTTTTCTTTAACCAATCATTAATTTATATAGATTACATGTTATTAATCACAAATATACCATTTAATTTGCATTAATCACTAAAGTATACCCTTGTATACTAAGGTATACCATTCGGCCTATAAGGTGTCTATGGTATATAATTTACTTCTTTCCATTTTAATCACTTAAAATCTCATTTTTAGCCTTCCTAAACATGTCTATCAAATTTTTTTCAATTAAGAATGCATAAATCTCATACATACAATGTAAACATAACCAAAAATCACACTTCTACCATGGAAAAGGAAGGATATTGAATCCACTAACCTTATTTTCTTGTTCTCCACATCTTAAGCATGCTTTCTGTCCCTTAACTCCTTGAAGCAACATCATCTCCTTAAAAACCCTAAAGTGGCCGAATTCAAACATCAAGATCTACTCAAAACCTTACTTCCTTTTTGGAATATAATTACATAAACATCATCTACATACGCTAAATTACTTATTTGAACCATTAGATTAAATTCTAAAACTCAAAATCTCTTACCTCAAATTTAGGGCATAACCTTTGACACATGATTTTTCCCACTTATCTCCTTTCAAATGAGATTTTGAGACCATCATCAATGAAAAGAAAGGCTGTATTTTACTTAGGAGGGTTGAGTTTTGGTGAAAGCTTAGAAGAATAATGAAGAAAATTCAAGGAAGGAGAGAGAGTACCAATTGGCCAAGATGGGGGAGGAGAAGGGCGGAGAGTATTCTGGAAGATGGGAGATTTTTCTGCCTTTTATACGAGTCTTGAGTGGGCTTGGGCTTGGTTCACCCAATTGGGCCAACCCTAAAACCCATTTAGGTTATGAAGCCCATTTTCCATCCAAAAATTATTTTCCTCACTTCCCAAGCTCAATTTCTCCTAAAACTAATTCCATAATTCTTAAAATATATAATTTACACTCTATGTAAAATTTTAGCTGAATCGGAGATAGTTTCCCGGTTCACTAATTTCTTACCAGTCCGATAACTCAATTTTCTGTATTACCGTAAAATTTATTTTTCATCACCAATTGATTCTCCATAATATTTCAAGTACAACCATGCTTTCAGATAATTTTTCTGAGGTCCAGAACTCCATTTAGAGCCCAGTCAAACTTTGGTCAAACATAATCAAACCAAAGTCAACCGGTTCGATTCACTGATTGAACCGGTTCGGTTCACTTTTAACCCATAAAATCATTTTTACTCTTATAAGCCCATTAGACCTTAATTCAATCTCAATTAGGTTCATTATTCGGTCCGATTCAATTAAATCGGTCCGATTCACTAATTTTTCAATGTCTCCGTAAAATTTCTTTTTACCACCAAATTGTTCTACATACTATTCCGAGTCCATCTATACCTTCAGCTAATTTTTAAGAGGTCGTTTACTATATTTAGATTCTCATTCAAATTTCGGTCAAACCTAATTACTATTTGAATCAAACCAGAGGTTTTCTTCAAAATGACTTTTGAAAGTCAATTTGACTCCGTTTTTAGTTCTGATTTCACTACTAGACTCCTGGTGACCCACATATCATTTTTGCGAAATAAAAATTTTTCGGTCGACAGACAGCCGGGTCTGCTGTATAGCCACCCTGGTGTTACCCATCTTGGGACCGCTATATTTTCGGTACACTTACCACTAAACTTTGACACTGGCAAACTCACTCCCTACACTGTTCGATACTGCGATCGTCATGGTATCACTAAAATTATGCACTGTCACTTTTAAGTCGATATTTGGACCACTACACACACTTTCGCATCAGAACCCATGGGTATAGAAATAATAAGTAAATTATATAAATAAGCACTTTGGTGAACCCAAGAAGGATTCAATACGCATTGAGGATTTCGAATGGAATCAGACGCTTCAGCTGCAGCACTTAGACCCTATAGACATGCCTATTTATCCACTACTTGACTTACAGACTAAATTATTCTTCCAATTATAGTTCATTTATTTGCATTATGTAACATCATACATACACATGAAACAATATTTTAACTTACATGGATATAGCTCATCAAATTCTTTCTCGCTTCACTATATAAAATTATATGAATCAATACATTTTTAGTCTCATATGTGTAGACACCGGGTTCTGAGGCAGTCCAGACCAAAGTTACCTGATGATGAAAATGATGCCTGTTTAAGAGATAAAGACAAATGGAAGTGATGGTTCCTTGAAAAAAATATTTTTTCATTTTTTATTTAAAAAAAAATGTGTGTTTTGGGGGCCCTGTGCAGTAAGGCTCATCTCCCTTGGGTGTGAGGTAGCCTCACTGCTTGAGGCCCATCCTTCTGCTGAGAGGTGGCCTCACATGTGCTCCTCTCCTTCAGTGTCTCTTCTCCATGATTTCAGGGGATTTGGTTTGAAAAAGGAGAGTTTATGTTTGAATTTGGTAAGGAAATGAATTAATCCTATCAAATAACATTGAAAGAGTTGAAAATTTGAGCTGAGGAAGGGGGAAATTATTGGAGAACAGAGACAAAAAAAAGAGAGAGAAAATACACAGAGAGAAAAACTTAGAAAAAAGGGGAGAGGTAAAAGCTAAAAAAAAAAGATCCTAGGATGGTTTGAGAGTAAAAAGAAAGAAGTTTTCAGTATTTTGAAAATCGATCGTTTTGATTTTCTTGAACATAACCTCATTTGAAAAGGCCTTTTGAGTTGCTGTTTTAACTTCACTTTTAAGAAAAAACAATGAGGAAATAAGAAGCTTCATTTGCAATCAAGTATCTGAGGTCTTGAAAATTATTTATCTTCGCGAGTTGCATTCGTGCTCAGGTCAGAGGACCAGGAAATTAAAGACCATCCAATTTATAGTTTGCATTTTAAACTTCATATTTTCTTTTATTACATTATTTTTATGCGTTGTATGTAAAATGTATTTCTTATTATCCGCCATATAGAAAATCATGTTTTTTTAATAATTAATAATTTGGGATTTTTATTAATAAAATGGACCAATGTCCTATTTTAACCAATAAAATATCACCTTCAAAATGGAGAACTAGTATTCATAAAATGGGATCACTCATCCCGATTTTTTCCAAATAATATTCTAAAAATAGTTTTTCAATTTTTTTAAGTTAATAAAAAGGAACCAATGTTCCTAAAAATAATAAATGACCTGATTTATGTATGATTCATTTTAATTACTTTTATGCATTTTAATTATTCTTTTTTGGGCCCTTGTAATTAATTTTGGGGCGAATTTTATTATTTATGCCTTCTTTTTTTATTTTGGAAGATTGTTATGTCCTATTTTTTTTTCTTTTATTTTATTTACTAGGGGATTGTTCTGTCCCATTTTTTATTTTTATTTCATAATTTGTTTATTTCTTTACCGCTTTATTTAATTGCTTTCTAATATGATTGCAAATGCGCTTTAAATTTAATGCATAATCGAGTGAGATAAGAAATAGAATTTTGATTTCTTAAAAACTCATTTATAAACTTAAGTCATTGATAAGAGTGAAGTTTCGAACACTATCTCTGGTTTAGACCAATAGAGGTTAGAGATCTTTCCCAATTTCTTGTAAATTGGGTGGTGACTCCAAAATACCTCTAAGGTGCCTAAAGGCATCATGAGTCTAGATGATCCTTTCCAATATTCTATTGGGAAGGAGGCATCCAAGATGACTTATGATGCCCAAGATCAAAAAGACGCGATCCAATCCTTCGATCCCTAAAAGCGAGTTCAATGAGGGCCTTGCTGGTTCTGCGCGCGTCACAGTGGCGACTCCACTGGCGACAGTGATCAAAACTTCGCTTTGAAAGTTACTTAAGTTAAAATTATAATTGAGTTATTAAGAATAAAAACTTCCATTTCTATTCAAAATTGCATTACATACATTAGAGCCTTAGAATATGTTAGTTGGTCCCCTATCTACCCCGGTACGTTCCTAAAACACGACCCTACTTTCACTCATTGTAGGGAAGTGTTCAGGATAATCACCAGCCCAAGTCTCGTACCATCAAATGGTATATCAAATAGAGACCCGATTGGTTGCTATGCTCGTGATGAGTTTATATGGTTAGTCGTGTTTATGCTGGTCTAAATGTGATGGATTTTGCTTGCGTTTTGTTGAGATGACTTGTTGTTGAATTCTTGAATTAAATTGTGAGTTGGATGAGTTTATGCAATAAATTTCTGGTTTTGATAAATTGGGAGTTTTTTATCATGTTAATTGCATGATTTAATGGTAATTAGTGGCATAAAAGTCGGGTTTTATGTTGTGTATTATGGTTAGAAAGTTTGGCTTGAGTTGTGTTAAAGTTTGCTTGAGAATTGGGTTAATTTTGGTGAGATTTTCTGGGTTTGGGATGATCTATATGGCAGTATGAAATGGACATACAACCATGTGATTGTATTGTGTTCTTCAGTTTCTTTGTCCGTGATTTTACACGGCGGTAAGGACTTTGCATACTGCCGTGTAAAGTCATTCTGCTTTGAAGGATTTATGGGTTGTGCATTTTACACGGGGGTAAGGAGTTCCCATACCGCCATGTAAATGCATTCTATTTTTCGGTTGGGTTTTCGTTTGGCATGTTACACGGCGGTATAGCTTTTCCTTACCACCATGTAAATGTCTTACACGGTGGTAAGGTTTGGTCATACCACCGTGTAAAATCCTTCTGTCCCGAATTTCTGAAGTTTTAAAGTCTTGTCTTTTCGTTCCATTTTAACTTGTGTTTTGGTTTTAATATTTATTTAGCATCACCTTAGCTTTTAAACGATATTCCACTGCAATTATTTTGCTTCAACAAATTATATTTAATGTTATGTTTCGATTATGGAATGTATTATGCATGGCCTGCAAGAGTCAAAGTAGTGGATAGTTAGGAATGCCTAATAGAGTTCAGTAGCTGCAGCCCCAATGTGTTCTGGACACAGATCAGGTCCCTGTTTAGATCCTCGTGATCCTCAATGTATACGGATCTTGTTTAAGATCCCTAATGTGAAAATGTTTTGAATGAGAAAATAATGATGTTTCTTTTCGACTGTACCCTCGGGTACCCCAAATGTGTTCACTCGTTATCCGCTATTGTGAGTCAGCAGTCGTTTCGTGTGTTTGTCTTGTTGTGAATATGAGCATGTGAAGCCAAGTGATATATGAATTGTCTATGAGTTTGTGAATGCAACTGAATGTGATTAAGCTATGGTTTATAGATCTATGTGATTATAAGTATGTGCCATTTTGAATGTGTTTTGCCTCAACGACCATTGTGAATGGTCGTTCATATTATTCTGTGTTTTCCCCACTAAGCATTATCGCTTAGCACGGGTGTTTCATCCATGCAGGTGCAAAAGGTTTTGAGATTTTTGGAGAGTCTCCATAGGCCCAGCCAACATAGAAGTTTTGAAGTGTTAGGACTTTGTTTTGTACTTAGATTCTTTCTGTAATATTTTGGGCTCTCATTGTATTATTCTTTTGTATTGTTTCTGCTATGTGTTCTTTGGAAGAATCTAATTCTGTAATATCAGTTATGTACTGGCTATATTTTTGTAATGAACCCATTTGATATCAATGAATGAATTTTAAGTTTTAATTTCTATTGTTTTCTGTATGTTGCGTATTTGTATAATGTTCTGTTTGTTTGGTGACACCCCGCTCATACGGGTTCTCACTCCCTAGAGAATGGGTTCTCCTACGTATGGGTAGGGGGTGTTATAAGTTTTTGTATTAGAGCCCCGATTTAGGCATTTTCTGGGTGTTTGTTGTGTATAGATGTACGTTTAGGACTGTGTTGGCTAATGCGGATGTATTTATGTTTGTTATAGATGGATTCCGTGTGCGGATCACTCGAGGGGTCAGCTAAGAGTTCTTATCCCCAAGAGCAAGATCCGATAGTGTCTGGTTCGGCTCAATCAGCTAGGGTGCAGCCTGAGGCCGCAGCCATGCCTTTTGAGGCTATATTGAAGATCTCTCAAGAAATGGCTCGCGTCTTAGAAATGGTGACTGCTCTGAGAGCCCCTATTGAGAGCATGGGGAAAGCTGGGGCAGATGATTTCTACAAGACAAGTCTTGATGTGTCAGAATTGGCCGAGAAATGGATTGATTATGTTGAGCGAGTTCTTGAGGAGATGCATTGCCCTCCTGAAAGGCAAGTTGAATGTGTTGCTGCCTTGCTTCATGGATCGGCCTACAACTGGTGGAAGTTGGTTCGTAGGCATCCTCGGTTGCCTGATCCGGTCACATGGGAATTCTTTGAGCGGGAGTTCATGAGTGAGTATGTGACCAAGGCTTATAAGGAAGCTAAGTGGGCTCAATTTCTGAGTTTGAAGCAAAGGGCTATGTCAATTTCTGAGTATGAAAAAGAGTTTAATAAGCTTGGGAAGTATGCTCCTCCGGGTATTCTGACAGAGGAATTTCGGTGTCACCGTTTTGAGGCCGGGTTGAATGAGTCATTGAGAGCCATCCTTATATCTTTGATGAGTACCCCTGTAATTAGTTACTACAAGTTCAAGCAGCTGTGCGAGGAGAGAGGTCCGAGTCAATTTTGAGGGAAAGAGCTTAGAGGAGGAATCCCCCTCGTGGAGGTTCATCCTCGGGTAAGAGATCGAGGAACCCGCAAGATGAGTCCTCTTTTGGTCCTTCTTCGAGAGGTAGGAGGCAAGGATTTATAGTTTGATCTAGTGCCGGTAGAGGTAGTTCTGGTGGTAGAGGTGAAGTTATGCCTGAGTGTTCTCACTGCAGTAAGCATCACAAGGGCGAGTGTAGGTGGCTTACTGGAGGTTGATTCCATTGTGGAAGCACCGACCATTTTCTAGCTGATTGCCCTAAGTTGAGTTAGAATACTAGAGATCATTGTGAGGCTACCCGTGCTGGGTCTAATGCTTCCTAAGCTAGCCGAGGTAGAGGCAGAGGTAGGGGTCAAGGTGGTCGGCCTAGAGAAGGTGCTCTGTCGTAGTCGGTTGTTCATCCTCATTTTGTTCCAGTGAGGGCGTATGCTATGAGAGCTCGGATAAGTTGCATGATGTTGATAAGTTAGATTATGAAATTTGTGTGACCAGTCCCTTAGGGCATAGTGTCAATGTGAGTAGGGTGTTTAGGAATTGTCCCCTTTTAGTCTAAGGAATTAAATTTCCAGCAGACTTGATAGACTTGCCTTTTCAAGAATTTGATTTGATTTTGGGAATGGACTGGTTGAGTAAGCATCGGGCAGTGGTAGATTGTCATAGGAAGACTGTTGTGTTATGGGATAGAGATCAGTCTCCGGTTGTGGTTAAAGGTTTAGGCTTGGGGGATGTGATTTCTGCCATGCAAGCTAAGAGATTTGTGAGAAAGGGTTGTGATGCATTTTTAGCAGTCATGTTGGATTCTAAGCACCATCAGGTTAAGATTGAGGATATCCCAGTGGTTAGGGAGTTTGAGGATGTTTTTCCAAGTGAGTTGCCTCGGTTAGCTCCGGAAAGAGAAGTGGAGTTGTCCATAGAGATATTACCGGGCACTGCTCCTATTTCTAAAGCACCTTATCGAATGGCTCCTATGAAATTAAGAGAACTTAAAACTCAATTACAAGAGCTATTGGATGAAGTCTTTATTAGACCCTGCATATCTCCTTAGGGAGCTCTAGTTTTGTTCGTTAAAAAGAAGGATGGTACGTTAAGGATGTGCATAGACTATCGGCAGATTAATAAGGTTACCATGAAGAATAAGTATCCTTTGCCTAGGATTGACGATTTTTTCGATCAGCTCAGATGTACGAGTATCTTTTCTAGGATTGATCTTCGGTCTGGGTATTATCAGCTTCGGACTAGAGATGTGGATGTGGTTAAGACTGCATTTCGGATGCGGTATGGCCACTATGAGTTTCTTGTGATGCCGTTTGGTTTAACCAATACACCTACGGCTTTTATGGATTTAATGAAAGAAAGTGTTGTAGACGACCTCACCGTCTATCGGGCTACCACAAGGCAAGATCATGGAGTCGCCACCCGATAAAACATCGGGAAAGTAATTCTAACCTTATAAGGCCCAAAACCAGAGAGAGTTCGGGACCTCACTCTTATTCATACCTTTGGTTAATATTATGTGAATGGGTTTTTAAGATCAATTATTTTATCTCTTCTCTCACATGCAAATTATACAATAAAATTAAAGCGCATTACAAGCACGTATAAAAAAAGCAGTAAATAAAAATTTAATTACAATTATCCGAAAATAAATATGAAACCATAAAAGAATGATAAAAATATATACATAAATCGGGCTATTCTTTTAGGCGGGAACATTGGTTCCCAATTACTTTTTATGAAAAGTTGAGTTCTTAAATCAATTTAAACCTTTGCTTTGGGATGAAAACCAGGACATTGGTCCAGTTTTATTAACAAGTTATCATTTTAATATAAAACATTTGTGTGGTGGTTCTTTTTAAGCGCGGTCAAAAATCTTTTATTATTACAGACCATTAGCGAATGAAAGAAGAATAAAATAACAATTACATATTTCAAAATAAATAAATTCTAATCTACTTATCCCGACCATACTTCGCCTAACTCCGTGGGCGAGTCACATGCCCCTCGCATCGCGGTAAAGACAGAAAATAATATTGGTTAATAATGAATAAATAAATAAATAATTGAATGAATAAATAAACAAATAAATAATTGAATAAAGTAAATTGAGAAAAATAATTAAAGTTAATAATGGATTAAATTAAATTAAATGATAAATAAATGAATAAATAGATAAATAATTGAATAAATAATTGAATGAAATAAATTGAGAGAATTAATGAATGTAGAACACAATGCCAATTATAATAATCAAATGCAATAAAGATGATAATGCTAATAATAATACCATAAGATGATGATGATGATTAAATAAACAAAAAATGATAATAATAATAATAAAAAACAATGATAACAATAGTAACAAAATAATATATAATAATAATAATAATAATAATACTAATAATAAAAGATAATAATATTAATGATAATAATAATAGCAATAATGCAAAGTAATAATAATAACATGAATAAAAATGGTAATGATGATGATAACAGTAATAATAATATTAAAATAATAACAACAAAACACAACGATAATTAATAATAACTAAATATACCCAATAATAATAATGATAATAATAATGATAAATAATGTAAAATAAACATAAATTAAATAATACTAATAACAAAAATAACAATATAATACAATAACACTAACAATAAGTAAATCAAATAATGATAATAATAATAATAATAATAATAATAATAATAATAATAATAATAATAACAAATAATCACAAAATACCATAACCAATAACAGATGAATACAATAATGAATATAATGATAAATAAATAATATTAATAACAATAAAATTAATATAGCTCAATAATACTAATAATAGATAAATAAAAATAATAATAACAATAATAACATAATAATGATAATAATAATGTAAACTAATTAATCAATCAATCAATAATAATAATAATAATAATAATAATAATAAAAACAGAATAACACTAATAATAATAATAATAATAATAATATACAGAATAATTAATAAATATAATAGTAATAAATATAAAACATAATATTAAATAATAATAACAAATAAATACAAATAATAATAATAATTAATATTAATTAATTAATTAATAATAATAATAATAATAATAATAAAAATAAAAATAAAATAAATAAATGAAATAAACCTCCCTTGCCGGCATCGTTTGAGGTCATCGGTGGTCGACACCTCCGGCACCGGGGGCAAGATCGCCACACTGGGAGCCCGCCGGAGTTGGTCACGCGCCGGAAGAAGCTTTGCCATCGCCGAAAAACGCGCCTCAACGTCTCGCCAATCTCCTCGCCGATATCCTTCACGCCGGCGATTTCGGACGATCGGCGACCACCACCTGCTTCGTCCGGGTCCGTTCTCTACCGTGGCGGGACGCGTACGGCGATCGGCTGCTGTGGCTGGCCGTCGGAGCCCCCGCCACCTCCTTTCCTTTTTTCTTCTTTTTCCTTTGGTTCCGGTGTCGTCCCCATTTGGCTGGTCCTCTGTTCCCCTTTATTTCTTCTTTCCCTTTTAATTTCTTTAATTCCTTGATTTTTGTTTCCTCTCACTTGCTCTCTCTTTGATATTTCCTTTCTTTTTTTTTTCTATGCCTTGCACTCTCCTGCTCTCACTTTATTTTTCCTATTTTTTGTTCTTCAACCCATCCCCTACTCTCTCTTGTTCTCTCTTTTTCTTATTTTCTCTATTTTCTTCTTCTTTCAATTTTTTTGTTCAACCGAGAGAGCCCCTTTTCATCTCCTCATCATATTGTTTTTATACCCTAGTATTAGGGTTAAGGTCATCTAAATAATTCCCTCCATTTTATTATTTTATTTTTTTTATTTTAACTAATTTACACACTTTTAATTTACTTAAACTAAACACATATATTAATTAATTAAACATTACTAATTAAACACTCTATATTTTCCTACCTTCTTAATTTGATTAATCTACTTAAATTACGATATCTATTTTATCTAATTAAACCAGACATTTATTTTCTTCTTTTTTTTTCAACTTTAATTATCCTAAAATATTAACTAATTAATCAACTAATGTTAATTATTAATTTATCTTACAATATCAACTAATTAAATTAACCTAATCTTAATTTTTGATTTATCTAATTAAATTAACCTAATCCTATTTTTTTTATTTTTAATTTTACCTACATATTTTATGTATTTAATATTATTAAATTTTTTTTTGGAGGAATTTCTCAAGGACCCAAAATTGCCATTGCCATTTTAAAAATTCGACTCCGGACCCGGTGTCTACAAGTGTTCCGGCCATATCTCGACCGATTTGTTGTGGTATTTATTGATGATATTTTGGTGTACTCAAAGGATGAGAGTGAGCATGAAGAGCATCTTCGTATAGTACTTCAAGTTTTGAGGGATAACCATATGTTTGTGAAGCTTAGCAAGTGTTATTTTTGGCTTACAGATGTGTCATTCTTGGGTCATATTGTATCGCTAAAGGTATTCAAGTGGATCCGGTAAAGATTGAGGTGATTGCGAATTTGAAAGCGCCTAGGAATGTTCCGAAAGTGAGAAGTTTTCTAGGTTTGGCTGGGTATTATCGTCGGTTTCTTAAGGGGTTTTCAGTTATTGCTGCTCCTATGACTCGACTTTTGAGGAAAGGGGTCAGATTTGAGTGGTCGGATAAGTGTCAGGCATGCTTTGAGCAGTTGAAGAGGTTGTTGGTTGAAGCTCTTGTACTTACTCAACCCATTTCGGGTAAGGAATTTATAATCTACAGTGATGCTTCAGGAGTTGGACTTGGTTGTGTTCTGATGCAAGAGGGTAAGTTGTGGCTTTTGCATCTCATCAGTTGAAGCCTCATGAGAAGAATTATCCGACGCATGATTTAGAGTTAGTAGCTGTGATTTTTGCTTTGAAAATTTTATGGCATTATCTGTATGGGGAGACGTGTAGGATTTTCACGGATCATAAGAGTTTGAAGTACCTCCTCACCCAGAAGGAGTTGAATATGAGATAGCGTCGATGGCTAGAGTTTTTTAAGGTCTACGATTGTATTTTGGAGTATCATCCGAGCAAAGCCAATGTCGTTGCGGATGCTTTGAGTAGGAAGTCAGTTTCGGCTTTACTTTTGCAGCGTTTTAAGTGGAGATTGGATTCGGATGGGGCTTTGGTTGCCCAATTGAAAGCTAAGCCGTCCTTAAGGCAGTCGATTGTTGATTCCCAGAAAGATGATTTAAAGTTGCAGCGAGTTTTGCAAGAGGTTCTGAATGGTAAGCAATCTGAGTTTTCAGTTTTTGATGGGGTGCTTATGTATAGGAATCGTTTGTGTGTGCCTGAGGATGATGAGTTAAGGTAGAAGCTTTTGAGTGAGGCACACACTACGGTCTTTACTATGTATCCTAGTAGTGAGAAGATATATCAGGATTTGAAGCAGTTCTACTAGTGGTCTGGGATGAAGAGAGACATTGTGGAGTTTGTGGCCAAGTGTTTGACTTGGCAGCAGGTAAAGGATGAGCATTAAGTTCCTTTAGGATTGCTCAACTCTTTACCCATTCTTGAGTGGAAATGGGATGACATTGCCTTGGATTTTGTGTCAAGTTTGCCATTGACTCAGAGGAAACATAATTAAGCTTGGGTGATCGTAGACCGACTCACCAAGTCAGGGCATTTTCTGCCAGTCCGAGTTGACTATTCGATGGATAAGTTGGCCAGTATTTATGTGGATGAGGTGGTTAGATTGCATTGTATTTCTTTGTCGATAGTGTCAAATCGGAATCCAAGGTTCACCTCGCAGTTTTGGAAAGAGTTGCAAGTAGCTTTGGGTCCTCGGCTGAATTTCAGAACGGCATTTCATCCTCTGGCCGACGGTCAGTCAGAACAGGTTATCAAGATTTTGGAAGATATGCTTTGAGGTTCTGCTTTGGAATTTTCAGGCAGTTGAGACAAGTATGTACCACTCATGAAGTTTGCCTACAACAATAGTTATCAGTCGAGCATTAGAATGTCACCGTTTGAAGCTCTTTATGGTCGACAGTGTAGCACTCCGGTTTGTTGGACAGAATTGACCGAGCATTCCTTTGTTGGGCCAGAGATGGTTAGAGATACTAAAGAGAAGATCCGAGTGGTTCAGCAGAATTTAAAAGTGGCCAAGGACAGATAGAGGTCTTATGCTAATTTGAAGAGGAAAAACATTCAGTTTGAAATTGGGGAGAAGGTGTTCCTTAAGGTATTGCCATGGAGGAAAGTGTTGCGTTTCGGTAAGAAGGGCAAGCTTAGTCCTCAATTTATTGGACCGTTTGAGGTTTTGGAGAGAGTTGGACCTATTGCTTATAGATTAGCCTTGCCTTTGGATTTGGCGAGATTGCACGATGTTTTCCATGTATCTATGCTCTGTCGGTATAAATCGGATCCATCACATGTGTTGTCAATTCAGGACATAAGGGTTTAGCCAGATTATTCATACAATGAGGAAACGAAAGCCGTTTTAGCCAGAGAAATGCGACAGTTGATAGCAAGCAAGTTCCCTTGGTTAAAGTGTTATGGCAGCATCATGGAGTTGAAGAAGCGACTTGGGAATCAGAGGAAGTAATGAGGTCTCAGTACCCTCAGTTGTTCAGCTCAGGTGAGAATTTCAATAACAAAACTCTTATTAGTAAGGGAGAGTTATAACACCCGATTTTTCCCTTATTAGTTTGAGCCATTCTGTATGCTAGAGTGTGTGTGTATTTTGGCTTGTGTTAATTAAATTGAGTTTTATGCATGTGTTATGGATTTGTTAGGATGTGAGTGTATGTAGGGAGTTAGTGTGGTTAGAATTGGATGTGGTGTTGTGTTTAGTTATAGGGTGTGAGTGATCAAATCCCACCAATCCCTAGTTGACATGTGGCAAGGATTGGAAAGAGGGTATATATAGCTAGGTGAGAGAAAATGAGCGAGAACCAATTCAGCTCTCTCCCATTTCCCCTCTCCCTATTGTCCCTCCCTTTCCCTTTCTTCTTCCTTTTTGTTACTCTCTTGTGCCCTAGACTTGATTCAAGTGGGTATTAGTGGAAATTGATCAACTCAAGTGAGATTGGTAAGTTTTATTGGGTTTCTTTTCTTCTTTCTTCTTCTTCCTTTGATTTTTGCTAAAGTTTAATTTGAGTGAGGGTTTTTGTGGTTGTGTAATTTTTGGGTGTCCTTGATCAGAGATGCCTCCTGAAGAACCTAAGGGCAAAGAGAAGGCTAGTGGGAGTGGTGTTCTTTGATTAGGAGCAAAGGATTTTAAGGTTTGGGAAATTTATATTTTAATATCTAACGTGATTATTGTATTGGGTTTGATTTTCGGGATAGTTTATGTGGTTAGTGGTGTTTATGCTGGTCTCAATGTGATGGATTTTGCTTATGTTGTGTTGAGATGACTTGTTATTGAATTCTTGAATTAAATTGTGAGTTGGATGAGTTTATGCAACAAATTTCTTGTTTTGATAAATTGGGAATTTTTTATTATATTAATTGCATGTTTTAATGGTAATTAGTGGTATAAAAGTTGGGTTTTGTGTTGTGTATTATGGTAAGAAAGTTTTGCTTGATTTGTGTTAAAGTTTGGTTGAGAATTGGGTTAATTGTGGCAAGATTTTCTGGATTTGGGATGATCCATACAGCGGTATGAAATGGGCATACCACCGTGTGATCGTTTTCTGTTCTTCAATTTCCTTGTCCATGATTTTACACGGCGGTATGGACTTTGCATACCGCTGTGTAAAGTCATTCTGCTTTGAAGGATTTTTGGGTTGTGCATTTTACACGAGGGTAAGGAGTTCCCATACGGCCGTGTAAATGCATTTTATTTTCCTATTGGGTTTTCGTTTGGCATGCTACATGGCGGTATGGCTTTTCCTTACCACTGTGTAGAATGTCTTACATGGCGGTAAGGTTTGGTCATACCGCCGTGTAAAAGCCTTTTGTCCCGAATTTCTGAAGTTTTAAATTATTGTCTTTTCGTTCGATTTTAACTTGTATTTTGTTTTAATATTTATTTAGCATCACCTCAGCTTTTAAACGATATTCCACTGAAATTAATTTGCTTCATCAAATTATATTGAATGTTATGTTTCGATTATGGAATGTATTATGCATGGCCTGCAAGAGTCAAACTAGTGGATAGTAGCTGTAGAATTTAGTAGCTGTAGCCCCAATGTGTTCCGTAATCCTCAATGTATACGGATCTTGTTTAAGATCCCCTAATGTGAAAATATTTTGAATGAGAAAATAATGATGTTGCTTTTCGACTATACCCTCGGGTACCCCTAATGTGTTCACTCATTATCCGCTACCGTGAGTCAGCAGGCGTTCCGTGTGTTTGTCTTATTGTGAATATGAGCATGTGACACCAAGTGATAAATGAATTGTCTATGAGTTTGTGAATGCAATTGAATGCGATTGAGCTGTGTTTTATGGATATATGTGATTATAATCATGTGCCATTTTGAATGTGTTTTGCCTCAATGACCATTGTGAATGGCCGTTCATATTATTGTGTGTTTTTCCCACTAAGCGTTATTGCACGGGTGTTTCATTCGTATAGGTGCGGAAGGTTTTGAGCTTTTAGGACAGTCTCTGCAGGTACAGCCAATACAGAAGTTTTCAAGTGTTCGGACTTAGTTTTGTACTTAGATTCTTTTTGTAATATTTTTCGCTCTCATTGCATTATTCTTTTGTATTGCTTCCGCTATGTATTCTTTGGAAGAATGTAATTTTGTAATGTCTGTTATGTACTGACTATATTTTTGTAATGAACCCGTTTGATATCAATGAATGAATTTTAATTTTTAATTTTTACTGTTTTCTATATGTTGTGTATTTGTATAATGTTCTGTTTATTTGGTGACACCCCTGCTCGTACGGGTTCTTACTCCCTAGAGAATGGGTTCTCCTACGTATGGGTAGGGGGTGTTACAATAAGGGTAATTTGGGTAAAATATGAGGTTAAAATGGTAATTTAGTGTAAAAGTGGTAAATTAGGGACCTAAATGTAATTTGGTAAAAGAATAAGATTAAAAATGGAATTTAAGTGTAAAAAGGGTAAATTGGTAATTAAAAATAATAAAAAGGGGTAAAAGAAGAAATTAAGAATAAGTGGGGTTAAAAGTGTAAAAATTAAGTATATGTAATGGCATTTTTGTAATTAAGTGGTAAATGAGGACATAAATGGAATTGTTATAAAAGAAGCGACATGGATGGTATTAAGGTAAAAGTGGGGACATAGATGTAATTATTGCAAAAGTAGGGACATAAATAGAATTATGAGGAAAGTTGAGGACATAAATATAATTATGGAATTGTAAGGTTAATTAGTGGATTAAAATGTAAATAGTGAATAATGTGACTAAATTAATGAATATGTGATTTAATTAGTGAAATAAATAAGAAATAATAGTAAATAATAGTATGATTTTAATTATAAGGTAAATAAGGGTAAAATCAAAATTTAGTAAAAATAAGAGTAACGAAATTGTTAAGTTACTGTAAAATAGTTAATTAAGAATTGGAAATGTAATTAGTGACAAATGATAATTGTAAATTGATTAATTGGTCAGCGTAAATGATTAATGTGTAAAATGTATAGTTGAGTGTGAAAATAAATTTAAGTAATTAATGAGTTAGGTCATAGCGATTAAGTTCATGTTTTATAATTATATGTGTGAGTATAATTTATAGTACTGGAAATCCTAGAATTTATAACCACCACTAGGCATATTTAATGCTTAGCGCACAGTTTTGTGTGACTACGTGTAGGTACGCCATTGGAGCGGAGCAAATATACCTCAGGTATTTTTGGAGCGCGACGGAGAAGGATTATTGGAAATTTATTTTGGCATGTATTGATATTGGCATGTATATGTATCAGTTTGGCTCAATTATGAATGAATATGTATGTCTAGTAAATGACTTTGTGATAATGATTATTATGATTATGCCCTTACCGGGGCTATGATTGGTTGAAGTTGCAGGTTTGGGTAGCCACGTTGTAAGCTGTTATACTGCCGAATTTTTGACCAAATGAATAGTAATATTAGACAGTTATAAGTAAATCAACAGGATAAGTTAACAAATAATAATTGGTTAATGAATTTAAATGTTAAGTGTGGAAAAAAAATTTACCCATTTTATCGTTAAGGTTTTAAGATCGAAACCATGGTATCGTTTATATCATTAATAGTGTGATCGTAGGGTATAAGGGTGTTACAATAGGTCAATCGGTAAAGTAGACAATAAGATAAGATGTGGTTAGTAAGTTCATAAGTTAGTCAGATTATGTCTTTTGACTTAATCAATTAAAATATTATTATTATTATTATTATTATTATTATTATTATTATTATTATTATTATTATTATTAGTAAAAAAAAGTGTACCAGTTTTAATTAATTAGCTATTTTGATAATCTGGTAACTTAATTAGGTTAATCGATTTAAAGCGGATAGTTAATTAATAAAACGTAAGGGATAAGAGTGTTATAGGTATTGTCGAGCTGGGTTTAGCCGAGCTTCGTCCTTGCCAAGCTTTGTCTCGAGCGCGAGCTCCGTCGTGGGCACGGCAGAAGTTACTTTAGCATACTGTTGCGAGTGCGACATTGTCGCAAGCGTGACAACTAGGTGTTTTGCTTTCTGTCGTGAGCACAATGCGATGCAGAGTTTTGAATGTAACTCTTTTGTCCTCATTTGTTTGTATTATTGTATTGGATTATCTATGACCTTGCTTAGTAAAGTTATATGTGATAGCATTATTGAATATATTAATCATATGTTTGATGGTTTGCTTAGCTTGTGCATGAATTGAGTTAATGTGTAATAAGTGGTTTGGATGCATGAGTATTTGTAAAGTATATGATATAGTGAATAGAGTTGTATGTTAAGCCTGAAGGATTCATCATAGGGGATAGATAAGCATGCTTATAAAGGGTTAGAGTTTGCAGCTGCTAGAGTTGGACCCGTTTGGGTCTAGAGTTTGTTACCTATGGGTATCTTTATGATTTGAGACTTCGGTCTCTAAATGTTTGTACTGCTAATCAGTACTTAGAGCACCCGTATCCACCATCGATGTGAATTCAAGCTATAGTTATATATGTTTGTGAATGAATAAGTTGAGCTATGATCTATGTATTGCATAAGAAGGTATATGTATATGACTATATGTGAAATGTAGTGATATATTATCACTTACCGATTATGATAACTGTAAAAGCTTGAAGTTGTATGCTTGAAAGGTATATGAATGTAAAAGTAAATGTAAATGATTCAGATGTGCTATATTATGCTCATACTAATGTATACGATAATGAAGGTTGTTATTTATTCCATGCTTGAGTGCTATTGATATGTATATGGTGTTGTTTGTGACTTTAATAGAAGTCTTTTGTATCTGTATATCCCCAATAAGTGTTATCACTTAGCACGGGCATTTTCCCGTGTAGGTATCCAGGTTCTGTTCGGTTGTGAGAGTCGTTCATCTGCTGGCCACTAGGATTTAGAGAGTGGAGATCTTGTATATGCATAAGTTTCTTTTTGTAATGTTTTGTATATTGTTATAGTAAAGTTAAATATTTTGTATATGTAATGTAAATGTTAGTAGAGGCATGATCATGTAATATAAGAATGATATCATTTTGCATCATGTATATCTAAAGTTTATAAATGAAAGCATGTTCGTTCAGTGATATTTTCTTTCCGCTTGTGAGTATTCTTTTCCGCTATAGTTTAGTACAATCATTTTGTATGCATATTTGTGTGTGTAGCGACTCTGATATCCTCCAAAGGGGTATTGGGGTGTTACAGAATTCCCTCTATAATATTGCTTATCCCTCTATAAACAAAAATTATATACACTTCTAAAAATCATACATTCATTCGCCCCACTCCAATTAAAACTCCAACACAAGTTTTCCCGTCCTCCATTTTAGATCCAACCACACACATTATATAACATAATATACGTATATCATCAACTCTCGGTACTTATTCCAAATATACAAAATACAAAGGAATAATATTAATACATCAAAAACTATCAACTTTTAAAACAATTGTCTAACACAAACTCTTCATTACAATAGTATTCTAACTATCTATGTATTGTACATGCCAATTAGAAATGGAATTCAAGTTATTCATTCCCAAAAATGCCATCATTATTGCCTTCTTGTCATGACTCCCATCCAACATTTATCCTTTGGAACACTCATGTTTATCGCTTGATTTTTATCTCTTGACCTGCACGAGAGTAAACCACACACTATGCTTTACACTTAGTGGTGACTACCAAACTTACTTATCCAAACCATAAAATATTAGGTACACACATACAATTTAAACATACATACATTATAATGTTTTTGTATTAAGATCGCAAATTACTACCTCATGGTATTCACAACCCTTTTTTTTCTTCGGTGGAATAAACATTCAATTGCATCTCTTTTCATATATAACAATTCATAGTTAATATAACAATTATTATTTAACCATAAATTATTTATATTAGCTCCAAAATAAATATGAATTCCTCGTAAAGTAAAACAACATTCATGCAATCCATTCAATATTCTTAAGCAGCTGAAACATCATAAAACATTTATAATCAAGTTCACAAATCAATAACTGAGATCTCATTGCATTTTGATCGTGTATAAAGCATGCTTGTCATGTGTCACCATACTAATTCCATGGATTTCTTAAACAGCCAATATACCTATAACATAGCAGTTAATGTTTCTTTTGTACATTAAGAATTTTTCTTTCTTTCATCTAATCCAATAATTTCCACTGACATATATGCATGTATGTAATAAACATTGGGTGAGTATGAAGTTCATATAAATACATAAAGCTACTTCATCATGTCACTAATTTCCAAAGATCATTTACAAATACCATTTATTCAATAACAATTCTTATCATAAAACTATCATCTTATTTTATAATCTAAGATATTAACATGCATTTGTTAACTTTTTAGTTAAATATCTATTTTAAACTTTAAATTTTCCACTCTTATTTATTAATTAACGTATCATTCTTAGATTTACTATTTTGCCATTCAACTTTACTTTTTATCATAAAGTTACCTTATGGTTCCTTAAGCCATATTTACTTCCATATTTACTATCTAGTTCCTTAGGTTATAAATTTAATAAGGATTTGCAAATTTGTTATTTAAATCCACTAATTTAACCCTTTTTATTTATCCCCTTCCAGAATTATTGTTTTACTACTTTTATTCTTAATTTTTACTTATTTATCATTTAATTTTTTTTATTCACACATTTATTTTACATTAAACAATTTACTTTTTAATTTACTATTTTGCCCCTAGTATCAATCCTGTAGAAATCTTCGACCTCGGATACACGGGGCCAATACATTCTAGACTGATCTCAAAGAATCACTTGTACATTTACATTTCATTTCACTTTACACTTTAACACTTTATCACTTGTATAGTGAACAATACATTTTAAACATTTAATCGCTAAGGTAGACCAACGCAAATCTACCAAAGCAAAGCAAGTCGCCATGACTTGCACCACGGTATAGACATCCCTATGGCTAGCCAACTATATCCTAACTAGATTGACTACCAGAATACTAAGGGCAATATACTTTTGTTCTATGTCACTTTCATAATATCTCTTATAACATAAATTTTTTTCCGATATTAAATATTTATTTTACACTGTACATTTTGAATTTACACTTTTCACTTAATATCCACATGTTCACATCCATAATTATTTAGTATCAATACACATTTATACATATAACTTTCATTCCTTACTCTTATATCACATAACACTCGCATATCATATTTTATCAATTAACACATTTATTTAACAGTATTTGTCGCATCATTTAGCTGCATTACATTTATATCAATTAGGCTACATTATGCAGTCATAAACAATATTTTTACTTAAATTCCACTATGATCCATTCATTTAATTCCATCATATCCTTAAGTTATCATTTAATTAATTATGCTATTAATTTCTTATGAACACATGTGCACATATAATATTTATTATTCACATATTTACCTAATGTTTCTCTAAGTGCATTTTAATCCCACTACTTACCTTATTTTAATCCAAAATTCTTTCTTATAGTTTTTATGTCACTAGAAATCATTACTTTGCATTTATATCTATTAGTTATCTCATGTGGATTTCGTAACTACCTACTATTTACACCATTTCCCATTGTTTTTCTCTCCACTCTCATACTACATACCTTATATTTACTTTAGTTTCACATTAATACAATTAACTTCGTTTACTCCTCATTACTTACACTCACATATACTTATATATAAGCATTAAATTCATACAAATATTTGGGATTACATATACATGCATGCATAACTCTTATTAAACATAATATACATATCCTACCACACTAGAAATTATTAACAATTTATGCTCAAATAACTAATCTAACGTTCAACTAACTCTTTTTTTCCTCTAAACATTTCATTTTAACATACATTTGTCATAATTTAATCTGAATTTCATTAATTTGAAATACCGATTAAATTTCCAACTTACAATGCTTTCTAAAATTTAAACTCAATTTCATTTTAAACCTATGTCTATAACTTACTTCTCTCAAGTTATAGTTTCAACTAAAATTCTTTGATTTAAATTTCTGAGGTATCGATAATCCTATTTTAAATTTTAGTTTTACATCACTTGACACCAATCTATTAATAATTTATGTTTTTATATTACATTGCCGCTATTACTAAGCAACTAAACTATCACACACTGTAACACCCCCTACCCATACGTAGGCGAACCCATCCGGATCGGAGTGAGATGCCATAAGAGCAGTGGTGTCACACCAAACAGATCGATACATAGCATGCACTCATCCATATATAAACATACGGAAATATAGAGAAAATTAAAAGTTTTGAGAAACAACAACTGATCATACATTAATATAACAAAATCATTACAATAATATTCTGATCAATTGCCCAAGCAAAAGAATTACATATCTAAAACAAACAGAGCGGAAGCTTACAAAATTACTGATACAATGAGCGTTCTATTACTAAAAGAATCATCATAACTATTAAAAATATAGCCCTAACACTAATCCCTTCTGTGTTGGCTTGACTGGCGGCGACTCTCTCAAAGCAAAACACCTTCCGCACCTACACGGATAAAAACCGTGCTAAGCGAGAACGCTTAGTGGGGAAACATACACAAAGGAGTGGACGGCCATTCACAATGGTGGTCAAAGCAAATCACATACGATATGACATATGCGGATAATCATGCTAGATATATAATCATACTTGCAGAATAAAGACATACATTCAGAAGTTCATATCCACATCCATATACATATTAACTGATTTCTCATACTTATCATGATTATTCGGATATGACATACTGATAATCACATCGAAGCCAATCAAAGCAAACGGAACACCTGCTGACTCACAATAGTGGATAATGAGCAAACAGACAGTACCTTGCGGGTACGAATCAAATACAGACAGTACCTTACGGGTACGAATCGAAAACCATTTATTTTATAACTTTTAAAATAATTTTTCGGAGGGACCTTAAACAAGATCCAAAAATTCATAAGGTTTCGCGAGGAACAAGACGGGAACCTGATCGGGGTCCACAAAAAATTGAGACTGCAGCTAAAAGGCTCTATTAGGCATGCCTAACTATCCACTAGACTGACTCTTGCAGGTCATGCGTAAAGAAGTTCACACATTGAGTTCATCACTTAAGGTAATAAATAACCCATTTCGGAATCAACTAACATACAATAATTTGATAGAGCAAAATACCAATTTATGATATAAGATAAATAAAATAACACTAAATAATATTTAAAACCAAACATAAGTGAAAAAGAAGTGAAAACGAAGAGAATAAAAAATCATCAAAAATGGGGACAATAGCGTTTTACACGGCGGTATGGCCAATCCATACCGCCGTGTAAGACACCTTACACAGGGGTATGGTATAGTCTATACCGCCGTGTAACATGCCTAACACGAAGCTGGAGCTGGGCAAAAGCATTTTACATGGGGGTATGGGTAATCCCATACCACCGTGTAAAATGTCCAGTTCAGCCTCCCAGATGAAGTCTCGCAATTCACACGGTCGTAAGGCCCTCCATACCGCTGCGTGAATCACCAAAACTCCAGATTTTTGCAGAAAAACAACCCAATATCCAACCCAAAACAGCACATTTCCAAAACTCACACATTCAAACCATAAAATCAACCTATAAACTCACCTTCCAGCTTAACAATCAAGCACCACATGCAATAAACATACTTAATCATTCAATCAACCAACCAATTCAAATCCACAATCTAACAAATTCACACATGCATAATCCATCAATATCACAATCTCAAAATTACAAATTAAAATCTTAACTCAACATACCCAAACCTCAAAGCATTAAACCAACATATAACTCAATAAAATTCCATAAACGAAATAAATTCCAGAAATTCTTCCTAAGAGCAAAAATCACAAAAACTCTCAAATCTTTGTTCCTATGCTCCAAATCACTTAGTGCCACTTCCCGATGCCTTCTCCTTCCCTTTGGGATCACGAGGAGGCTCAACAAACACCCAAAACACACAACCTAAACAAAAACAAACCAAACATCAAACCCTAGACCACAAATATAGAAGAAGATGAAGGAGATGAGGATGAAATACAATAAACTTACATAAATGAGTTGAGAAATAATCAATCCCCACCAAGAACACTTGAATCCTTAGGGCACACTAATGGATAGCAAAGGAAAAGAAAGACAAAGAGAAGAGGGGAGAACGGGAAAGGAGATGAAGAATTATGATCTCCCAATTCTCTCTCTTCTTCTACTTTTCTTTTTCTAACCTAGCCATTTGTCAACTCCCTAGTGGTGGAAATTAACCACTCACACCCAACAACAATGCCCTACACCCACACAATGTCACCCCAACTTATAACACCCTACAAATCTATGAGCACAACACGGGAGCACAACACGCAAACACAACTCACTCACTAACATCCTACAAACATGTGAGCAACACACCCAAATGCAACCTAACCAATTCACACCCTAATATCATATATGCACACACATACTAGCAAAACCCACAAATATGCATTTTACCCAAAATACCCTTGTCACAAGCCAAAACACATACAATGCCCATGCACAAATATGGCTCAAACTTCTAGGGGGCAAATTGGGTGTGACAACTCTCCACTACTAACAAGAATTTCGTCCTCAAAATTCTCACTTGAACTTAACAAATGCGGATACTGAGCCCTCATGGTCGCATCTGGTTCCTAATTCGCTTCTTCTACCCCTTGATGATTCCATAACACTTTGACGAAAGGGACTTGCTTACTTCTCAACTGTTGAACCTCCCGAGCTAGAATAGCTTTCGGTTCCTCATCATAAGAAAAGTCAGGCTGCACTTGCACATCTTGAACTGACAGAACATGCGAAGGATCTGATCTGTATCGACGAAGAATCGAAATGTGGAAAACATCGTGCAACTTCACCAACTCCATCGGTAAAGCCAACCTATAGGCTACTGGAACAACCTTAGCTAACACTTCATACGGTCCAATAAACCTAGGACTAAGCTTACCTTTCTTACCAAACCTCAGCACTTTTCTCCAAGGAGAAACCTTAAGAAAAACTTTATCCCCGACCTCAAAGTGAACATCCTTTCTCTTCAAGTTAGCATAAGACTTTTGCCGATCTTTAACTGCCTTCAAATTCCGCTACACAACTCTGATCTTTTCCTCTGTGTCCCTAACTAACTCTGGCCCAATAACTGAATGCTCGGATAGCTCAGTCCAACAAACTGGAGTCCTACACTGCCGACCATACAAAGCTTCATATTGTGACATACCGAAGCTCGAATGATAGCTGTTGTTGTAGGCAAACTCCATTAACTGCACATATTTGTCCCAACTACTCGAAAAATCCATTGCACAAGCCCATAACATATCCTCTAAGATCTGAATGACCCGGTCTGACTGACCATCTGTCTGAGGATGGAACGTCGTACTGAAGTTCAACTTGGTACACAAAGCCCTTTGTAATTCTTTCCAAAACTTAGATGTAAACCTTGGGTCCCGATCTGATACTATAGACAATGGCACTCCATGCAATCTGACTACCTCATCCATATAGATATCGGATAATCCACTCTAACTGGTAGAAAATGAGCTGACTTGGTAAGCCGATCCACTATCACCCAAACTGAGTCATGCTTCTTCTGAGTCAAAAGCAAACCAGATACAAAGTCGATGGCGATGTCATCCCATTTCCACTCGGGAACGGATAAAGGTGTGAGCAATCCCGAAGGAACTTGATGCTCAGCCTTTACCTGCTGACATGTCAAGCACTTAGACACAAACTCCACAATATCCCTCTTCATACCAGATCACCAATAGAACCGTTTCATGTCCCGATACATCTTGTCACCAACGGGATGCATAGTGAAAATCGTAGTGTGTGCCTCACACAAAAGCTGTATCTTTAACTCCTCATTCTCAGGCACACAAATGATTTCTATACATCAGCACCCCATCCAGAACTGAGAACTCTAATTGCTTACCCGAACTAACCTCTTGCACAACCCATTGTAATCTCTCATAATCCTTTTGAGCATCCACAATCTTCTATCTCAAGGTAGGCTTCACTCTCAACTGAGCAACCAAAGCCCCATCCGAATCAAACCTCCACTTGAACTGCTTCAAGAACAAAGCAGAAAATGATTTCCGACTCAAAGCATCCGCGACTACATTGGCCTTACCCGGGTTGTAATCTAATATGCAGTCATAGTCCTTGAACAACTCTAACCAACGGCGCTGCCTCATGTTCAACTCCTTCTGCGTGAGGAGATACTTCAAGCTCTTATGGTCCGTAAAGATCCTACACTTCTCCCCCTACAGATAATGCCACCAAATCTTCAAAGCAAAGATCACAGCCACCAACTCTAAATCGTGCGTCGGATAATTCCACTCATGTGGCTTTAACTAACGGGAAGCATAAGCCACAACCTTTCCCTCTTGCATGAGAACACAACTAATATCGATACCCGAAGCATCACTATACATTAAAAACTCCTTACCCGAGATGGGTTGAGTAAGTATAGGAGCTTCGACTATCAACTTCTTCAACTGCACAAAATAAGCCTGACACTTATTCGACCACTCAAACTTAACTCCTTTTCTTAACAAACTCGTCATCGGAGCAGCAATAACTGAGAAACCCTTCACAAACCGACGATAGTAACCCGCAAAACCAAGAAAACTCATAACTTCTGGGACATTCCTAGGCGCTTTCCAATCAACAATCGCCTCAATCTTAGACAGATCAACTTGAATACCCTTAGCTACAATAATATGCCCTAAGAATGACACTTCCCAAAGCCAAAAATCACACTTACTAAGCTTGGCAAACAACCGATGCTCTCTCAACACTTGCAAAACTAACTGGAGATGCTCCTCATGCTCACTCTCATCCTTGGAATAAACAAAGATATCATCTATGAACACTACTATAAATCGATCAAGATATGGCCTGAATACTCGGTTCATCAGATCCATGAATGCCGTAGGTGCAATGGTCAAACTAAACGGCATCACTAAAAACTCATAGTGGCCATACCTAGTCCAAAATACAGTCTTAACCACATCTACATCCTGAACTTGCAGCTGATAATACCCCGACCGAAGATCAGAAAAGACACCAGCATCTCGGTGCTAATCAAATAAATCCTCGACTCTAGGCAAAGGATACTTGTTCTTCACTTTGACCTTATTAATTTGCCTATAGTCGATACAAGTTCTCATAGAACCATCCTTTTTCTTAACAAACAAGACCGGAGCTCCCCATGGAGATATGCTGGGTCTGATAAACCACTTATCCAATAGCTCTTGTAGCTAAGTTTTGAGTTCTCTCAACTCTACAGGAGCTATCCAATAAGGTGCTTTCGAAATAGGCAAAGTACCCGGCACTATCTTTATGGACAACTCCTCTTCTCTCTCGGGAGGCAAACCAGGCAACTCGCTCGGAAACACATCTCCAAACTCCCGCAAAACAGGGATATCCTCAATCTTAACTTGATCCCGCTTAGAATCCAACAACACAACTAGAAAAGCCTCACAACCCTTCCTAATAAACCTCTCAGCATGCATTGCGAATATCACATTGCTCAAAGAGCTAGCACTCAAACCTTTAACAAACACAAACGACCGATCTCTATCCCGAATTACAACTGTCATCCTATGACAGTCAACCACTACCTGATGCTTACCCAACCAGTCCATACCCAAAATCAAATCAAACACTCTGAAAGGAAACTCAATCAAATCCACTGGAAACACAACTCCCTTAACCAACAAAGGACAATTCCTATACATTCTATTCACATTGACACTATGCCCTAAAGGACTGGTCACACATATCTCACAATCTAACTGGTCTACCTCATGCAACTTATCAATTAACTTATCTGTGCAAAAATATGAGAGTGTGAAACCAGGGTCAATTAGAGCATATAATTCAATGTCATGGAGTAGGAACTTACCGGCTATCACATCTAGAGCATCCTGCTCCTCCCGAGCTCTCACAGCATAGGCTCTAGCCGGGACTGCCAAGGCACGCTCAACTGACTCTGATGCAGCTCCCTCTCTAGGTTGACCGCCTCGACCTTTTCCACTGCCCCTACCATGACTAGCCTGAATAGCATTCGAACCAACTCTATTGGCCTCTCGCTGATCACCCGAATCCTCATTCAACCTCGAATAGTTGGCCAAAAAGTGTTCAGTGCTCCCACATCTGAAACACCCACCTGTGAGCCACCTACACTCACCCCGATGAGGCTTACTGCAATGAGAGCGCACAGGCATCGACTCGGTCCCACCACCAGCACCGCCTCTACCAGAACAAGACACCACTGCTGAACCCTATCTTCTACCTCTAGTAGATGGGTCTGTAGATGATTCATCCTATGAGTTCCTTGATCTCTTACCTGAGGATGAAGAAGATGAGCCTCCACGAGAGGGGTTTCTGCTCTGAGACCTCTCTCTCAAAACAGATTCTGACCTCTCAGCCCTAACAGCAATTTGCACAATCTGGTAATACCCCACTCCCGGTGTACCCATCAAAGAAATCAATATCGCCCGTAGCGACTCATTCAAATCGGCCTCAAAATGCGTACACCTGAACTCCTTGGTGAAAATACCTTCTGGTGCATACTTCGCCAAACGGTTAAATTCCTTCTCAAAATCAGATACAGACATCGCTCTCTGCTTTAAACTCAAGAACTGAGCCCACTTAGCATCCTTGTATGTCTGAGTCACACACTTACTTATGAACTCTCTTTCAAAGAAATCCCATGTAACCGAATCAGGCAGCTGAGGATGACTACAAACCAATTCCCACCATTCATATGTAGACCCTTGCAGCAAAGCCACTGCACACTCCACTCGCTGATCATGAGGACACCGAACGTCCCTCAAAGCACGCTTCACCCTATCAATCCATTTCTCAGCCAAATCTGACTCATCTAAACTCGTTCTATAGAAGTCTTCTGCACCCGCTCTTCTCATACTCTCAATAGAGGCTCTAGGGGCAGCCACTCTCTCCAAGACTCGAGTCATGTCCTGAGATAGCTTAAGCATAGCTTCAAAGGGCATGGTTGCGGCCTCGGGCTGGACCCTAGCAGGTTGAGCCGACATAGAAATCGAAGGATCAATAGCTTGAGGATTCACGCTTTCGGTTGATCGCTCAAGAGACCCATGCACAGAATCAAAAGCCATCTAAACAAATAAAGACAACCGTAACAGCCAACACAGTCCTAGACATATATGCATCTACACACAACAACGATAATAAAACACCCAGAAATGCCTAAACCTAGGCTCTGATACCAAAAATTGTAACACCCCCTGTAACACCCCCATACCCCCGGTAAGGAATATCGGGGCGCTACGCGGACACTTACGTATACATGTACATGCATTAGCGGAAGCGATAGCATAAAAATATCCATTTAAAAGTAATTAAATACTACACTAGGGCCCACTTGCATTTCATATCAACTATACATATGTACTACTTTGTTCATATTACACTCTGTTTCCATTTAGCTTTACATATACATTTACATGTACCTTTACTTTGTGATTTTTCTACTTATATTATATAATGATGTTACTCAAAATGTAAAAACTCTATCTCTAACTTATACAAAAAGGAGATCAAAATAAAACTCCTAGTGGCCTTGACCCACAGATGCCCGCTCACTGCTCCGAACCTGTAACCTACACGGAAATAAACATCCGTGCTAAGCGATAACGCTTAGTGGGGATGAAAATATGCAAAGGACTTCTTTACGAAGTCACAAATAAATCACACAATCATATATCTCATGCATATAGCTCTTATACGTATATAGGTTGCATACTCAAATATCAACTACTCTGAACTCACATATAAGTAACATCTACTCTTTCACTAATTCATGCACACTACATCTTGTACATCTCATTTATTCAAATATACATTATCATGTAACCACATTCATATCAATACACTCATGTAATCATGTACTTGTATACAGAACTGTAATGTACTTAAACATTACTTTCATGTACTATAGCTTTATTCGAAGCAACACTATAATCATCTCAAGTTCACTGCACAACATTTAACGAAATAAGCCTGAGTTCCTCTCATGGTGGATACGAGACGCTCTATAAAAAAACATTTTCGATGGACCGAAGTCACAAAACATTTTCATCTATCTCTGTTAATGACCATTCTCGGAGGTCAACCCGCTTCACCAAAATGGGGCGGAACGTTGGCAGCTGCACTCGATAATCCCTTTATAAGCATGCTTATCTATCCACTATAGCGGTAATCAGGCTCAATACCGACTCACACACTATACACGGATATCAACTCATCAACTAAAATTCAAGTGCATTTATCAAATTCAAAGACATTTAATTTATGTACAATCTTTAATAATCATCATATACATGTGTTCAACTCATTACATAAACATATAAATCATACAAAGCAAGATAGAAGAAAGCACTCTCTTCAAAACAAATAAAACAGGATGCGAAGAGGTTCACTGTCGCGATCGTGATAGGAAGTCGCGCTCGCGACAGAAGTCAAATTCATTGTCGCGATCGCGACAGAAGCTAGATTACACAAAAGCTCTATACTCTATACCAAATGCATTGTATAACAATTCATAAGTTCATACATATTTATCATGTCATTTACTATACTTCACACAACTATACATTGTTACTTTATTAGCTAAATTACCATCTTTAATTATACTTACATGTATTTTTCCATTAACAACTAATTTGTAATCATTTAGGAGCCCTAATCATGTATAAAACGTTAAGGGGAAAGGCAAGGGGCTTACCCATGCCAACCATGGGCTCAAAACGAAGAAGAAAAGCTTAAAATGAGTTGTTGTGTCGTGAGGTCACGACATGTGTCGCGCTCGCGACAGAAGACTCGCCTTTGGTGCCTCACGGCACCACTTTTTACCCTAAACTTGTATCGTCTAAATGAACCTCTAAACGTATTTTTTGGGCCAAACGTTCTTCTTAACAATTGTTCTCTAGGATGTTATCTTTCAAATGGGACAATTTTTAGGTCGTTTAGACATCTATAACAAAAGATATGATCTAAAAAACATATACTATTCCAGTGAACCCGCCAGAACAGGGTCACCTACGTTTTAATTACTTTTTAGGATACTTGGAGCCAGAATTAGATCAAGCACCCTCTTAGACATTTTTAGACACGGATCTTATCTTTCATATGCAATTGGAATCAACACAATTAGAGTCCTATAACTCTACTTATAACAAATACTATACACTGGGGTCTAATGACAAATAAGCAGAATTTCGCAACATCAAACTCTATTATCAACATAAACACTCAAATGATCAAGTACATACTTTAAACATATATACACTTGTCATGAGCACTGTAAGCAATCAAAATGAACATCTTAAGCTAATTAAAGCTCATCAAGCATCTCTTTATTTCAACATGTCTCTATTCAAACATTTTTCATCTAAACACATGCAAAATTAACAAGATCACACTCGATCCCTACCTCTGAATAACTTAATCTTGTGCTCTCTACTCAGCTCCAATCTTTTCTTCTCTTTATGCAATCTCTTGTTCTTAGCTTCCACAAAATCATATAGAAACACTTAAGTTAAACCTCTTCTTACTTTAAATCATAAACAAAAAGAAAAAGGAGGTCAGATCGGAAAACTAATCAAGCTTACCTTCTTTTACTCTTCAAACCAATCCAAGGGGCTCTCTCTCAAGAACAAATCAAATGAAGAAGAAAATAACAAAGAGAAGAGCAAGGAAGGGAGAATGGCTGACCAAAGAAAAGAAAGAAAGAAGAACAAATGGCCAAAGTAAGAAACCCACGTGAAAAAGGGAAAAAATTTGGGCAAGTAGTCAATGTTGGTCAATGTTAATCCCAAAATTAATTTCCCACCTTCCACATTTAATACATATACATCTCCCTTAATTTCTTATTTCCTTTTTTTAATTCATATATATATCTCTCTCTTATAAATACATAAATATCTCTCTAGCCACATGTCACCCTCCTACAACACCACTTATCATGCTCTTACGATGCCACGTGTCACTCTCCTACGATGCCACTTGTCACTCCTCTACGATGCCATGTGTCAACTTCCTACAACTCCAAGTCTCTTAATCCCACTTATGCACACATCTCGCGAGAGGGTTCTGTCGTGCTCGCGATACTTATCGCGCTCGTAACAGAACGCTCATGCCCGTACCAAGCAGCTAAAGTTCGAAAACCGCTGGAGGGCTCTGTCGCGCCCGCGACAGAACTCTCGCACATAAAACTTACATTTTTCGAATAAAAACTCTGTAATTCTTCTAGGGCCATTTGGGGTGTGACACCCCCTACCCATACGTAGGCAAAGCCATCCGGATAGGAGTGAGATGCCGTAGGAGCAGGGGTGTCACACCAAACAGATCGATACATAGCATGCACTCATCCACATATAAACATACAAAAATATAGCAAAAATTAAAACTTTTGAGAAATAACAACTGATCATACATTAATATAACAAAATCATTACAATAATATTCTGATCAATTGTCCAAGCAAAAGAATTACATATCCAAAACAAACAGAGCGAAAGCTTACAAAATTACTGATACAATGAGAGTTCTATTACAAAAAGAATCATCGTAACTATTACAAAAATAGCCCTAAAACTAATCCCTTCTGTGTTGGCTTGACTGGCGGAGACTGTCTCAAAGCAAAATACCTTTCGTACCTGCACGGATAAAAACCGTGCTAAGCGATAACGCTTAGTGGGGAAACACACACAAAGGAGTGGACGACCATTCACAATGGTCGTCAAAGCAAATCACATATGATATGATATATGCAGATAATCATGCCAGATATATAATCATACTTGCAGAATAAAGACATACATTCAGAAGCTCATATCCACATACATATACATATTAACTAATTTCTCATACTTATCATGATCGTTTGGATATCACATACTGATAATCATATCGAAGAGAATCAAAGCAAAGGTAACGCCTGCTGACTCACAATAGTGGATAATGAGTGAACAAATAGTACCTTACGGGTATGAATCGAATACAGACAGTACCTTATGGGTATGAATCAAAAACCATTTATTTTATCACTTTTACAACAATTTTTCGGAGGGACCTTAAACAAGATCAAAAAATTCGTAAGTTCACGAGGAACCAGACGGGGACCTGATCGGGGTCCAAACGGAACTGAGGCTACAGCTAAAAGACTCTATTAGACATGCCTAACTATCCACTAGACTGACTCTTGCAGGTCATGCGTAAAGAAGTTCACACATTGAGTTCATCACTTAAGGTAATAAATAACCCATTCCGGAATCAACTAACATACAATAATTTGATAGAGCAAAATACCAATTTATGATATAAGATAATTAAAATAACACTAAATAATATTTAAAACCAAACATAAGTGAAAAAGGAGTGAAAACGAAGAGAATCAAAAATCATCAAAAATGGGGACAGTAGTATTTTACGCGGCAGTATGGCCAATCCATAACGCCGTGTAAGACACCTTACATGAGGGTATGGTATAGTCCATACTGCCGTGTAACATGCCCAACATGGAGCTAGAGCTGGGCAGAAGCATTTTACACAGGGGTATGGGTAATCCCGTACTGCCGTGTAAAATATCCAGTTCAGCCTCCCAGATGAAGTCTCGCGATTCACACGGTCGTAAGGCCCTCCATACCGCCGCGTGAATCACCAAAACTCCAGATTTTTGTAGGAACACAACCCAATATCCCACCCAAAACAACACGTTTCAAAAACTCACACATTCAAACCATAAAATCAACCCATAAACTCACCTTCTAGCTCAACAATCAACCACCACATGCAATAAACATACTTAATCATTCAATCATCCAACCAATTCAAATCCACAATCTAACAAATTCACACATGCATAATCCATCAATATCACAATCTGAAAATCACAAATTAAAATCTTAACTCAACATACCCAAACCTCAAAGCATTAAACCAACATAAAACTCAATAAAACTCCATAAATCAAATAAATTCCAGAATTCATCCTAAGAGAAAAAATCACAAAAACTCCCAAACCTTTTCTCCTATGCTCCAAATCACTTAGTGCCACTTCTCGACGCCTTCTCCTTCCCTTTGGGATCACGAGGAGGCTCAACTAACACCCAAAACACACAACCCAAACAAAGACAAACCAAACATCAAACCCTAGACCACAAATATAGAAGAAGATGAAGGAGATGAAGATGAAATACAATAAACTTACATAAATGAGTTGAGAAATGATCAATCCCCACCAAGAACACTTGAATCCAAGTTGAGGGCACACTAATGGAAAGCAAAGGAAAAGAAAGACAAAGAGAAGAGGGGAGAACGGGAAAGGAGATGAAGAATTCTGATCTCCCAATTCTCTCTCTTCTTCTACTTTTCTTTTCCTGAACTAACCATGTGTCAACTCCCTAGTGGTGGGAATTAACTACTCACACCCAAAAATAATGCACTATACCCACACAATGTCACCCCAACTTATAACACCCTTCAAATGTGTGAGCACAACACGCAAACACAACTCACTCACTCACCTCCTACAAACATGCGAACAACACACCCAAATGCAACCTAACCGATTCACACCCTAATATCATATATGCACACACATACTAGCTAAGCCCACAAACATGCAGTTTACCCAAAATACCGTTATCACAAGCCAAAACACATACAATGAACATGCACAAATATGGCTCAAACTTCTAGGGGGCAAATGGGGTGTGACACCCACATTTTCATAATTTTTAGAACTACATTCACCTAATTTTTAAATATATGTCATCCTTAAATTTCATACAAGACTAATATAGAATATGTTATAAATAAGGGGTTTGATTTATTCCATTTTCCTCACTCTAACTAGTCTTTCCTTTAATCTTCACCTACTAGCAATATACATTAAATGTATCCGACATATCATTTAAAGAAAACAAATGCAATTTCAGTAAAAAATATCCTAAGAAAAATAATCAAAATTTCATATTATTTAAAAACCCAATTTGAATAGCTCCCATTTCATGCATAACAAGGAACTCAACCAGTATTTTCTCATTTAAAAATTTAATTTGTTAATTTTAATTTCAATTTAGCCAACTAATCCATCAAATAACACATTAGATAACCTAACTTAACACTCATCAATATCACACATACTGTACTTCAAGAAAAATCTTTAACAAACTTAATTTTTATAAAAATCTTGCAAAAAAATAATTTTGGTAGTCACTTACCATTTTTCTGTCATTTTAGTCCCCTTTCCCTATCACCGGAGATCCGTTGGAGATTCGTTGGAGCTCTACAGGAGGCACCACAACTACTAGAAGGAAGCTAAAGTCATTAGGAACCCATTGGTGGTAGTCACGCGCCCCACGATGACTTGGAATGGCTAGAGTCTGCATCAGAAGGTGTAGGGTACCTCACGATAGATCTCTCTTTTTTCGGCGGTTGGGGACGGCTAATCAGCATCAAAAAGTTCGCCTGGTTACTGGGAGTGGACCGATACTATTTGCGCCGCCAACAAATGCTGGAGTTGGCCGAAACGGGGGAAAGTGGCTTAGGTTTCTGTTTCCTAGAAATGAAGCATAAACGATCTGAATGGAGGAAGAAATCGATAAGGTTGAATGGTGCTACGCAGACCGTCGCCGGTCTTCTGTACCTCTGCCGTGCACTCTCTCTCTCTCTCTCTCTCTCTCTTTTTTCCTCTTGGTCTCTCGTTCCCCTGTTATTCCCGTTATTCCCCTTTAATTTTTTGGTCCCCCTCTTTCATTTTCTCTTTATTTCTTAATCTCTCCAGAAAATTCTAGGCTTATAGTAATTTTATGTATCATTATTATTTAAAATTTTATTTTTCTATTTACTTATTTATATGCATTTATTTGACTATAATTTATCCAATATTCAATTATATAACTTTTAAAGAAAATTTCACATCTTGTGCATCAAAAATTAACCTTCAATGAATTTTTTTTTACCTACCAAGCCATTATTCAAAATATCAAAATTTTCAGGGTGCTATAAGTAGAGTGGTCTAATAGTAGCCTCTAGAATTGCTTTATGAGTGCCACCTCTGTTGTGACATACTTATCAAATAAATGATATGTTCGATGGTATGTCTTTGTATTGGAGTTTGAACTGAGTTGTTGATGAGATAAGTTGAGATGACTATTAGAACTGTGGAAACAATTTTCTTTTTCAAGGAGATAGTCAATTTTTAGCGGAAACGCTGCTGAAATTTTTGTAAGATGAATAGTGAAATTTAGAGTACTTCTAATTTTTAAAGGAATTTTAAAATATGTAAATGAATAAGAATCAATGTTACTATTTGTGGCTAGTATCTATTGTACCAACATGATAGGAATGTGGAATTTGAATTTGCATAGCAGTGTGACACGTTGTTTGATTTGGCAGTCTTGAAGAATATGCATACTTATCTATGGTATTTGTACATGGTTATGAGTTTCGTATTGTAGTTACCAATGGCATCATAAACAAATGGGGATGAACTTGCAAGAAGACTCTAACTTTTGTTTAATTAATTATTTTAGTTAAAAGAATAGTTTTGGTCAGCCCATTGTTTGTATTTTGCATGTGGGCTTATTTTTAATCCATTATGGTGTATTTGTTTTATTAGCCTTAATTTATCCTTTTTGGGCTTCATTTTTTCGTAGGCTTTTATTATCTTAAAGAATATTTAAATTAAGTTTATGGGCTTAATGGGTTTTGTTTAGAGATAATAGGTTTGGAATTTAGTTATTTTGGTGGGAAGCCTAATATTAGGTTTTGGCTTTAGTTTTTTTTTTTGGTGGGAAGTGTAACACCCCCTACTCATACGTAGGCGATCCCATCCGATAAGGAGCGAGATGTCGTATGGGTAAAGGTGCCACCACGCAGATACAGAATATACATACATTCGTACACAAACATACATACCTAAATACAGGGTAATTAAAACTTTACAAAACCATTCATGAAAGAAGCTGATCATACATTAATATAACAGAAAGCATTACATTACTGTTTGATCAACCTACAGGTACAAAAGCTAATAACATATCCAAAAATATACTTATACACATGTGGTAGCTATTACAAAACTGACATAAGAGAGTTCTATACAAAAAGAATCATCAAACTATAAAATTAAGCCCTACACTATAACCCAGCTGTGTTGGCTTGGCTGCGACGACTCTCCCAAGGCAAACTTCTTCCACACCTGCACGGGTAAACACACCGTGCTAAGCGATAAACGCTTACTGGGGAAACACACATATGAAAATGGACGGCCATTCACAATGGTCGTCAAGCATAACGCATACCGATGGCATAATCAGAAATACACATTAGATATAAATATAAACAAGCGAACATATAGAGTCATACATTTGATATTGCATAACTGCCTTCATCTTATCTCATTAATAAACATATTCAGATAATACATTCTCATAATTATCAAAACAATTCAAAGCAATTAAGCACCTGCTGACTCAAAGTAGTGGATAACGAGTGAACGGACAGTACTTTACGTGTATGAACCGATTATTAAAAGTACCTTACGGGTACGAATCGAAAACCATTTTACTTTATCATTTGCAAAACATTTTATAAAGGGACCTTAAACAGAATATAACACATTAAAGGGTTCGCGAAGAACCAAACGGTGACCTGATCGGGGTCCAAACTGAACTGAGGCTGCAGCTATAAGACTCTATTAGGCTTGTCTAACTATCCACTTAGTTGATTCGCAGGCAAAAATTATACAGTTAACGTCCATAGTTCAATTATAACAAGCAAAGAATTCACATACTTTGATTAATCAGTACATGTAAACATCATCCATCTTACTAGTATAAAGCTCTTATTAAGTGTCATTGTTTGTGTTGAAATCAATAATTTAACACTCCTACATCATCCTGAATAAATAAGATTTATTGCAAAAACAGTGTAGGTCATGGTCACAACCAGATTGGTTGTCACCGTGACATACAAAAACTCTCGGCAGAAATCAGGTTTGGGGTACCTCACGGTCACAACCAAAATAGTTGTCACCGTGACATTCCAAAGAGACCTAACAGAAGCAAAAGTTTGGACACCTCACGGTCACAACCAAAATGGTTGTCACCATGACATGTCCAAAACCCAAAACAGAAGCAAAATCTGGACACCTCACGGTCACAACAAAAATGGTTGCCACCGTGACATGTCCAGACTCCCAGCAGAATGCATCTTGTACATACCTCACGGTCACAACCAAAATGGTTGCAACCATGACCCATGCCCAGATGCAATACTATCGAGCCAAAATCACCTCTCTTCCAGGCCAAAACAAAAACTTCTCATTCAAACCAATTTCTCCTCACTCAAACTACATTAATAGACCATCTAACATCATCAAATCATACCAATATAAGATCATACTCATGAATTCTCAAAACAACATCAAGTTACACATTCAAACTCATCACTATTCATACCACAACTGAATCAATCTCACATTTAGTTCAATAACTCACAATCAAGGTTTTATGAACAATAAAAATCAAAACCCATAACATAATAACCAGTAAAACCATCAAGAACACCAAAATTTTCCTGAAATTCATTCAAAGAATACATCACCAAAAATGCATAAATCACAAATTCCCAAACCTTGAAATCCTTTGCTCCTAATGCTTAGATCCACTAGATCCAACCTTCTCTTTGCCCTTTGGCTCACGAGGAGGCTCAACTAAGCATCAACCATAAAAACACACAAACACAAAACTCTAACTTAGATCCAAACCTAGAAAATAAGAAGAAGAGAAGAAGATGAAGATGGAAAACTTAAACAATAACAAGACAAATGCATGAAAACTTACCAATCAAACTCAAGGAGAAATCAATTCCCACTACACAAGCTTGAATCCAAGCTAGGACACCAAAATGGAAAGAGAAGAGGAAGAAAGGAGGTGAAGAGAAGAGAGAACGGGATGGAGGGGCAGAATTTCTTGTTCTCTTTTCTCTTTCCTCTTTAATTTCCCCTTTTCAACCTTAGGCCACATGCCCATCTCCTAGTGGTGGAAACCAATCACTCACACACTACATGTATACATATCACACACACAATGCTCTCCCACTTAGACATACTCTACTATGATATACTTGTGCACATGGAATCACACCTAACTCACTCACACCCTACAACCATGCATCACATACACCCAAATCTCTCCCAACTATTAACACCCTACAAGTGTGTGAGCACACACAGACACAAGCACAGCCCCAAAAACACATTCTAACACCATACATGCATCCACATGCTAACAAAACTCTTAAAACATACATTTCTACCCAAAATGCCCTTTATACATGTTAAAACTCATACAATGCACATGCACAAACATGGCTCATACTACTAGGGGGCAAACGGGGTGTGACAACTCTCCCCTACTAACAAGAATTTCGTCCTCAAAATTCTCACCAAATCTAAAAAATTGCGGGTACTGAACTCTCATCGACTCTTCTGGATCCCAAGTTGCTTCCTCAACCCCATGGTGACTCCATAACACTTTAACAAGCGGAATCTGCTTGCTTCTCAGCTGTCTCACTTCCCAGGCTAGAATAGCTCTTGGTTCTTCATCATACAAAAAATCAGGCTGAACTTGCACATCTTGCACTGACAGAATGTGTGACGGATTCGATCGGTATCGACGAAGCATCGAAACATGGAACACATTGTGCAATCTTGACAACTCCATCGGTAAAGCCAACCTATAGGCCACCGGACCAACTCTGGCAAAACCCTCATACGGACCAATGAAGCGAGGACTAAGCTTCCCCTTCTTTCCAAACCAAAGCACCTTTCTCCAAGGCGACACTTTAGGGAAGACTTTGTCCCCAACTTCAAACCGCACATCTTTTCTCTTCAGATTGGCATAAGCTTTTTTCGATCCTTAGCTACCTTCAAATTCCACTGCACGACTCTAATCTTTTCCTCTGTACCCCTAACCAATTATGGCCCAATCATCGATCGCTCGGACAACTCGGTCCAAAAAATCAGAGTCCTATACTACCGACCATATAAAGCTTCATATGGTGCCATACCGATGCTCGACTGATAACTATTATTGTAGGCAAACTCCATAAGCGACACATATCGGTCCCAACTACCCAAAAAATCCAAGGCACAAGCCCTCAACATATCTTCCAAAATCTGTATAACTCGCTCGGACTGACCATTTATCTGAGGATAGAATGTTGTACTGAAGTTCAACTTGGTACCCAAAGCTCTTTGCAACTCTTTCCAAAACTTAGATGTAAATCTTGGGTCCCGATCTGATACTATAGACACCAGCACTCCATGCAACCTAACTACCTCATTCACATAAATACTGGCCAACCTGTCCATCGGATAATCCACTCTCACTGGTAAGAAGTGAGCTGACTTCGTAAGCCGATCCACTATTACCCAAACTGAGTCATGCTTCTTCTGAGTCAAAGGCAACCCGGAAACAAAATCCATGGCGATGTCATCCCATTTCCATTCGGGGACGGATAAAGGTGTGAGCAATCCCGAGGGAACTTGGTGCTCAGCCTTTACCTACTGACATGTTAGGCACTTGGACACAAAATCTACTATGTCTCTTTTCATACCGGACCACAATAGAACTGTTTCATGTCCCTGTACATCTTCTCACTACCAGGATGCATAGTAAAAACCGTACTAAGCGCCTCACTCAACAGCTATCTTCTTAACTCCTCATTCCCCGGTACACACAAACGATTTCAATACAGAAGAACCCCATCTTGAACTGAGAATCTGACTGCTTGCCCAAACTAACTTCTTGTACAATCCACTGTAGCCTTTCATCATCCCTCTGAGCATCAACTATCCTTTATCTTAAGTTAGGCTTCACTCTCAACTGACCCATCAAAGCCCCATCTGAACCAAATCTCCATCTAAACCGCCTCAGAAATAAAGCAGAAACTGACTTCCTACTCAAAGCATCCGTGACTATATTGGCCTTACCCAGATGGTAATCCACAATGCAGTCGTAATCCTTAAACAACTCGAGCCAACGACGCTGTCTCATATTCAACTCCTTCTACGTGAGGAGATACTTTAAACTCTTGTGATCCGTAAATATCCTACATCTCTCCCTATACAAATAATGGCGCCAAATCTTTAAAGCAAAGATCACCGCCGCCAACTCTAAATCATGCGTCGGATAATTCCTCTCATGCGGCTTCAACTGTCGAGAAGCATAAGCTACCACCTTACCTTCTTGCATCAAAACACATCCAAGGCCAACACCCGAAGCATCACTATACAGGACAAACTCCTTACCCGAGATGGGTTGAGTCAGTATAGGAGCTTCAACTAGCAACTTCTTCAACTGCTCAAAACAAGCCTGACATCTGTTTGACTACTCAAACCTAACTACTTTTCTCAACAACCTAGTCATCGGAGCGCCATCACTGAGAAACCCTTAATAAACCTGCGGCAATAACCCGCCAAACTAAGGAAACTCCTCACCTCCTGAACGTTCCTAGGCGCTTTCCAATCAACTATCGCCTCAATCTTGGCTGGATCCACTTGGATACCCTTAGCTGAAACTATATGGCCCAAAAGCGACACTTCCCGAAGTCAAAAATCACACTTGCTAAGCAAAGCAAACAGCTAATGATCTCTCAAAACTTGCAAAACTAACCGAAGTTGCTCCTCGTGCTCATTCTAATCCTTGGAATACACCAAGATATCATCTATAAATACCACCACAAACTGGTCTAAGTATGGCCTGAACACTCTATTCATCAAATCCATGAGTGCCGCTGGAGCATTGGTCAAACCAAACGGCATGACAAGGAACTCATAGTGGCCATATCGAGTCCGAAATGCAGTCTTAACCACATCCTCATCCTGAACCCGAAGCTGATAATACCCCGATCGAAGATCTATCTTGGAGAACACACCTACACCCCGAAGCTGATCAAACAAATCCTCGACTCTAGGTAGTGGATACCTATTCTTCACTGTAACCTTATTCATCTGCTTGCAGTCGATGCACATCCTCAAGGATCCATCTTTTTTCTTAACAAATAAAATCGGAACTCCCCATGGAGATATGATGGGTCGAATAAACCCCTTATCCAATAGCTCTTGTAGTTGAGTTTTAAGTTCTCTCAACTATACAGGAGCCATCCGATAAGGTGCTTTCGATATAGGTGTGGTACCCGGCATAATCTCTATGGCTAACTCAACTTCTCTCTCCGGAGGCAACCCAGGCAAATCACTCGGGAAAACATCACTAAACTCCCGTACCACAGGGATATCCTCAATCCTTACTTGATCCCTCTTGGAATCCAAAACCACAGCTAGGAAAGCCTCACAACCTTTCCTAATAAACCTCTTGGCTTGCATCGCTGAGATCATATTATTCACAGAATTAGCACCCAAACCTTTTACAAATACTGAAAATCTGTTCCTATCCCGAAGCACAAAGGTCTTCCTATGGCAGTCAACCACAGCTCGATGCTTACCCAACCAGTCCATACCCAAAATCAGGTCAAACTCTTTGAAAGGCAACTCTATCAAGTCCGCAGGAAACTCAACTCCTTCAACCAATAGGGGACAACTCCTATAAACTCTAATCATATTGACACTATGCCCTAATGGATTGGTCACACATATCTCATAGTCTAACTGATCTACCATATGCAACTTATCAATAATCTTATCCGTGCATAAATATGAGTGTGTGGAACCAGGGTCTATTAGAGCATACAATTCAGTGTCATGGAGTAGGAACTTACTAGCAATCACATCAGGGGCATCCTGCTCCTCTCTAGCTCTCACAGCATAAGCTCTGGCTACGATAGGTGGAGGATGCTCAACTGTCTCTGAAATAGCTCCATCTCTAGGTCGACCGCCTCGACCTCTACCTCGGCCCCTACCACGGGCAGCCTGTGTAGCATTTGATCCAACTCCGCTAGCCCCTCTCTGTGGACCTGAATCCTCACTCAACTGTGGACAACTAGCCAGACGGTGCTCGGTGCTTCCACATCTAAAACACCCACCAGTGAGCCACCTATGCTCACCCCGGTGAGCTTTACTGTAGTGCGAACAAACAGGTATAGCCTCAGATCTATCACCCCTGCCAGAACCAGACATAGCTGCCGAACCCTACCTTCTACCCCTCGTGGCTGAACCGGATGATGACTGATCTTGCAGATCCCTTGCTCTCTTGCCCGAAGACGAAGAAAAAGAACCACCCTGAGATGAATTCCTTCTCAGAGCTCTTTCTCTCAGCACTGACTCTGACCTTTTGGCCCTCAAGGCAGCATCTACAATCTGATAGTAGCTCACCCCTGGCGTGCTCATCAAGGAGATCAAATCTACCCTTAAGGACTCATTTAACCCAGCCTCAAAATGCTTGCATAGGAAATCATCTGTCATGACACCTCGTGGAGCATATCGGGACAACCGATTGAACTCTTTCTCATAATCCGAAATCGACATAGCCCTTTGCTTCAAACTCAGAAACTGTACCCATCTCGCATCTTTGTAAGTCTGAGTTACGTACTTCTTCGTGAATTCCTCAACAAAGAACTCCCATGTAACAGGATCGGGCATCTGAGGTTGTCTGCACACCAGCTCCCACAATTCATACACCGACCCTTGAAGCAAGGCCACAACACATTCTGCTTGCAGCTCCGGAGGACACCTAACTTCTCTCAAAGCCCTCTTCACCCTATCTAGCCACCTCTGCGCTAACTTTGATTCATCCAACCCTGTTCTATAAAAGTCTTCGGCCCCAGCTTTTCTTAAGTTCTCCATGGGAGGCCTGGCGGCAATCACTCTCTCTAAGACCCTCGCCATGTCCTATGACAGCCTGAACATGGCTTCAAAAGGCATGGCAGCGGCCTCAGGCTGGACCCTAGACGTTTGAGCCCACACTGCAACAGAAGGATCCCTAGCTTGAGGGTTCACACTTTCAGCGGACTCCTCAAGCGATCCACGAGCAGAATTAGAAGCCATCTAAGCAAACAAAGAGAACCGCATCAGCCAAAACAGCCCTAGACATATACGCACCCAAACACAGTATCACATGAACAACACTCAGAAATGCCTAAACCGGGCTCTGATACCACAACTTGTAACACCCCCTACTCATACGTAGGCGATCCCATCCGATAAGGAGCGAGATACCGTGTGGGTAAAGGTGCCACCACGCAAATACAGAATATACATACATTCATACACAAACATACATACCTAAATAAAGGGTAATTAAAACTTTACAAAACCATTCATGAAAGAAGCTGATCATGCATTAATATAACAGAAAACATTACATTACTATTTGATTAACCTTCAGGTACAAAAGGTAATTACATATCCAAAAATATACTTATACATATGCAGAAGCTATTACAAAACTGATATAAGAGAGTTCTATACAAAAAGAATAATCAAGCTACAAAATTAAGCACTACACTATAACCCAGCCGTGTTGGCTTGGCTACGAAGACTCTCCCAAGGCAAACTCCTTCCACACCTGCAAGGGTAAACACACCGTGCTAAGCAATAAACGCTTAGTGGGGAAACACACATATGAAAATGGACGGCCATTCACAATGGTCGTCAAGCATAACGCATACCGATGGCATAATCAGAAATACACATTAGATATAAATATGAACAAGCGAACATATAGAGTCATACATTTGATATTGCATAACTGCCTTCATCTTATCTCATTAATAAACATATTCAGATAATACATTCTCATAATTATCAAAACAATTCAAAGCAATTAAGCACCTGCTGACTCAAGGTAGTGGATAACGAGTGAACAGACAGTACTTTACGGGTACAAACCGATTACTGACAGTACCTTACGGGTACGAATCGAAAACCATTTTACTTTATCATTTGCAAAACGTTTTATGAAGGGACCTTAAACAAGATCCAAACACATTAAAGGGTACACGAGGAACCAAACGGGGACCTGATCGGGGTCCAAACTGAATTGAGGATGCAGCTATAAGACTCTATTAGGCATGCCTAACTATCCACTTTGTTGATTCACAGGCTAAAATTATACAGTTAACGTCCATAGTTCAATTATAACAAGTAAAAATTCACATACTTTGATTAATCGGTACATGTAAACATCATCCATCTTACTAGTATAAAGCTCTTATTAAGTGTCATTATGTGTGTTGAAATCAATAATTTAACACTCCTACATCATCCTGAACAAATAAGATTTATTGCAAAAACAAGATAGGTCATGGTCACAACCAGATTGGTTGTCACCGTGACATACCAAAACTCTCGGCAGAAAGCAGGTCTGAGGTACCTCACGATCAGAACCAAAATGGTTGTCACCGTGACATACCAAAGAGACCCAACAGAAGAAAAAGTTTTGACACCTCACGGTCATAACCAAAATGGTTGTCACCGTGACATGTCCAGAACCCAGAACAGAAGCAAAATCTAGACACTGCCACCGTGACATGTCCAGACTCCCGGCAGAATGCATCTTGTATATACCTCACGGTCACAACCAAAATAGTTGCCACCGTGACCCATGCCCAGATGCAATACCATCGAGCCAAAATCACCTCTCTTCCAGGCCAAAACCAAAACTTCTCATTCAAACCAATTTCTCCTCACTCAAACTACATTAATAGACCATCTAACGTCATCAAATCATACCAATATAAGAACTTACTCATGTTTTCTCAAAACAACATCAAGTTGAACATTCAAACTCATCACTATTCATACCACAACTCAATCAATCTCACATTTAGTTTAATAACTCACAATCAAGGTTTTATGAACAATAAAAATCAAAACCCATAACATAATAACCAGTAAAAACATTAAGAACACCAAAATTTTCCTGAAATTCATTCAAAGAATAAATCACAAAAAATGCATAAATCACAAATTCCCAAACCTTGAAATCCTTTGCTTCTAATGCTTAGATCCACTAGATCCAACCTTCTCTTTGTCCTTTGGCTCACGAGGAGGCTCAACTAAGCATCAAACCATCAAAACACACAAACACAAAACTCTAACTTAGATCCAAACCCAGAAAATAAGAAGAAGAGAAGAAGATGAAGATGGAAAACTTAAACAATAATAAGACAAATGCATGAAAACTTACCAATCAAACTCAAGGAGAAATCAATTCCCACTACACAAGCTTGAATCCAAGCTAGGACACCAAAATGGAAAGAGAAGAGGAAGAAAGGAGGTGAAGAGAAGAGGGAACAGGATGGAGAGGCAGAATTTCCTGTTCTCTTTTCTCTTTCCTCTTTAATTTCCCCTTTTCAACCCTAGGCCACATGCCCATCTCCTAGTGGTGGAAATAAATCACTCACACACTATATGTATACATCACACTCACACAATGCTCTTCCACTTAGACATACTCTACTACGATATACTTGTGCACATGCAATCACAACCAACTCACTCACACCCTACAACCATCATCACATACACCCAAAACTCTCCCAACTATTAACACCCTACAAGTGTGTGAGCACACACACACACACAAGCACAGCCCCAAAAACACACTCTAACACCATACATGCATCCACATGCTAACAAAACTCTTAAAACATACATTTCTACCCAAAATGCCCTTTATACATGTCAAAACTCATACAATGCACATGCACAAACATGGCTCATACTACTAGGAGGCAAACGGGGTGTGACAGGAAGCCCATTATCTCTAGGGTTTCTTCTTTTCAAGGTTTATAAATACCTCATATTAAACTTGTAAAGGTAGATTTTGTTGAATAAAAAATATTGAGTATTACTCAATTTCTGGGCTTAGCCAAATTCCATAGGAAGGGTTGCTTGTCTTCTTCTATTGTATCAACAATATAATTCTTATTAAGGTAATCAATTGTGGCGAATTCTATTCTTTTGTCCAAATCAACCTTATCAGATGTGTTTCCATTCATACTATTGATTGGGGGTTCATTAAGGTTGGGAATTTTTTCCTGTTCATGTTCTTGCCAAAATGTGTGTTTAAGAGATTTCAGGTTCTTTAGCCTTAGGTTTTCGTATCATGGAAGGTAGGGCCAAAAAACTAAAGACTCTTCCTAGATGCCTGCTCAAAGACATAATTGTTACTCTGTCATGGATCTAATTTCTAGGCATGTTAGAGATATAATTGAGTCTTAAGTTACTCATGAAAGTTTCTTCCTTATGAGTCTAATATTTATAAAAATTTGATGCATATTGATTGAAATTCTATAGTGAGAGTTATACCTAAAATACTAGAAATTTATACACCATTGTGCATAAATTAGCAAAATGAGCACAATTTGAGTACTAGATTGAGATTCACTACCAAGTCAATTTGACACTTAAATCTCAACCTAATTCTATAAAAAACACATCAATTCCATGATATATAACTTCATGTTCCATGCAATGTTCACGCACACAGACATAAGTGAGGAATGTTTCCAAAACCTTGATAAACTTGTTTCCTTGGCCATCAACTCTTGCCCTTTCCCTTCTCCTTGCTTTATGCTTCAACTAACACTCAATATATACACAAATTGTAGTGCCCCAATTCCGTCTCGGGAGGAACATCAGGTTGCTATACACACACTCACAAACGAATACGAACATACACACATAAACTAAAGCGGAAGCATACAGAAACATACATAAGTGGAAGCATACAGAAACATACACCAAATTCTTGCAGAAACAAACCTAGAAATCACTTAACCAAAACCCTAAATTCCCAAAGTCTCAAGCAAATCAATGAGAAGAAAATGACTAGCATACAAGGAAACAAAACCATACACTTACCTCTTCAATCCAGCTTCCAAACTCTACCAAAAACACCCACAATCTTGCAAAAACACCAGCCAAGAAGAACAAGGAGGCAAGGTAGAAAATAAAGAAGAAAAGAGGAAGAGAAGCCGAGAGAGAGAGAGGAGAACGGGAAAGTAGAATTTTTTGCTTTCTCTCTCTTTCTTTTCCCTTTTTCTTTCCTTCTCATTTAATGCCCACACCAACTCTTGCTAGGTGTCCAATTCCCATTAGTCCAAATTAAAATATCTTTCAAAATATCACACTAAGTCCTTGGCTATTCTCCACTTAGTCCTTAACAATCACCAAATGCTCACTAAAATAATTATTTCTTTTCCCGAACTTGAATTCCTTTTCAATTTAGTCCTCAAAATAACTCCTTAGGTCCTTGCTGTTAGGTCCTTGACGTTGCTCAATCTTTAATTGCTTCTATGACTTCGGCCACATCTAACTATTATAACCTGCGCGCATTTAACACACTATGCGCTGAGCATTAAAATACCTAGTGGTGGATACTTATCCTAAGTTTTCCACACTAATCCTACATACTTGATCACTTAATTGTTTTACTATATTTAGATTTTGGAGAAGATTATTTCTAAATCTTTTCAATAGTTTATAACATAATTTTGTGATGCTCACTATCTTTATCTTTATCACTGTCACTATTTTCACTAATAAATGTCTTTACCTTTAGCACTACACTGTAACATATTAATCGCTATCATGCCATTGATAATTTCACTATCACTTACACTGTTAACCATTACACTTATCGATTTCACTACCATTTACAGTGTTAATCTTTAATGTTGTTAATTTCACTATTATTTGTCAATTTCGGTGCTTTACCTTACTTAATGGTTCTATTCTTTTCATTGTTGTGCACTAATGACTCATGTCGCTTAACACTTTGTTCGGTTTGTCATTTACGATCAATTTCATATGTATCTCTTTTAATACTTTTATCTTTGTAAATAACCTATTAGATTCATTCCTTAATTTGGATGCTCAATTTTAATTTAATTTCGGACACTAAATTGATTATCAACTTACTTAATAATTTGTCATTATTTCACTACTAGTAACACTGATCAAATAGTATTACTTTCCTTGCGTTTCTAACATTTCCTTTACTCTTTTACACTACACTAACTCTCTTACGTTAATATCATTTACTATGTTAAATCTTCCGATAAGTCATTTACTTAAATTAATTTCGATTGCATTTATTCTTGTGTGGTTATCACTATACTTTAATCACTATCTTATTTCTTCCTTTACTATTTCGATTCTACACTTATTAACAATTTTACTTTACAATATCACTTATCAATCTCATTTCACTTAGACACTCATTTTATTTAACAATTTTCACTTATCGCATAACTATCGATTGACCTATAACTGTCTCTTCTTACTATTCATTTGGTCCACTTATACGTCATTATAAATTTCATTACTAATATGTTATTTCTTATTCGACTTTGGTCACGTACATTATTATTATTATTCACAATAATGGCCTGTCTATTTTTCTTTATCTTAACACTATTTATTAATCACTCTATCCTTTATCACTTTTACTATGAAAATCTGTATTTTCCAATATACTCAATTAAGCACTTCTAGTATTCTAATTATTTTGGCTACACTTAATTTGCCAATCCTACTTATTACGTTTATTCAATTAATTTACACTGTACTTTTATTCACTACAAACTCTTAATAATTAACTTTACAATTTAATCTCTCTATGTATCTTACAATTTAAACAATATCTTTCCATTTCACTTGATTTATATTATCATCATTATCCACCTTGTTATTTATTTATTTTCAAATATCATATCTTAATTTACATATACATAAAACCAATTTATTCATTACTTAGTAGTCTATTTCTTTTCCATTTACACTTAAATATTATTACTAGCATTGTTATAATCAATTACGTTTAAGTCCAATAAATTTCACTTATTTACAATAACGCCACTAATGTACCTATTTGCGCTCCATTGTCACTAGCATAGTAGTTAAATCATAATTAATGTAATCACTTATTCACTTAATATTTAATCAAACAATGTTATTCTAAAATTCTTAATTATTCGCTCACTAATTACAGACAAGCATTTAATATCTCTCTTATTGCATAATTACATTTTAGTCCCTTCCTTAGCCTTAATATCGTCAATTTGCAACTTAGTCCCTTACTTTATGCTAAATTACAATTTTGCCTTTAATTATTTTATATCTACGAAATTGCCACTACTTAATTTCATTATAACACTACGTTATTATTTAGCATACAAATTTCTATCCAGTCACTACTATAATGTTCTCTTTACATTACACTATAGTCCCCACATTATTCATAAATTCCAATATTACCACCTTAATTCACTATACTTACAATCATACCACTGGTTATAATTAATCTCACTATTAATATTATTATTAACTCACAAATTACATTTTAATCCTTAAATCACTCATTTAAATCATTCACTCACTTATGCATAAATTTTCACTACTACAATATAATTAATTAAATATAATATTTTATTCACTCTTTCCTCAATATAATGATTCACTTAAATTCATTAATTAATTAACTATACTACTATTTTGCCAATTAACATATTTTTATACTAATTCATTAATTAATCTCATTTAACCATATTATTTATTAAATCACTTTAATTACATTAAATATATACATACTCCATAATTACTCCACCAATTATAATTACCTACACTTAAGTCCTTAATCGTTTCACTTAATTCCATATACGTCCCTAACTTTTCCATTAATTACATCTATGTCCCATCTTTTACATTAGTTACATTCATGTCCTTACTTTTACCATAATGCCATCCACGTTTTTACCATAATGCCATCCACGTCCTTTCTTTTTCACTAATTCCCTTTATGTCCTCATTTTCCACTTAACTACCATTTTGCCCTCACTTATTCAATAATTACCCTTTTAACCTTATTTACAATCCATTTTATACTTTTACCCTTATTTACTTATTTAACTACTATTTTATCCTTTTTACACTTAATTCCACTTTTAACCTTATATTTTCAATAAATTACAGTTAGGTCCTCATTTTATCGCTTTTTAACTAATTTACTATTTTACCCTTACACTTACACTTTTTACCTAACTTGCTCACTTACACTTTTTACCTAACTCGCTCACTTTTTTACCCTTTTTTGTAAAATTACTGTTTTACCCGCAAACTTTCTATTTACTTTATTTTAATCCCGTTTTCTTTTATCACCATTTCAATTATTCTTATCACATATTTACCATTATGCTTCTAGTATGGACTCGGTAGAAAATCTAATGACTGGATATGCGGGATATGGGCCCCACAGACCCATTACAACATAAAATGATCCTAGTAGGACCATTTTTACTGCACTACACTACGCTAAACACTGATGTACACTTAACACTGAAATAAGCCGTCACTGGCCTATCAATATTGAGTCTCCATGACTCGTACTACGGTGTGTAATCCCTATGGCTAGCCAATTATATCCTGGACTAGATTTCACTACCAGAAACTACTAAGGGCAATATTTCATCATTATTCATACAAACATCACGTTGTGCCATCACACTTATTTTGTCATACACTTCATTTTCACTTACCACTTTACATGCACACTCATTAATCATCACTTAATCATATTATGCTATTACATTACATTAATTATCAAAATACACACTTTATTCCTTATAAATACCATTCGGCCAATGAATCACTTTTTCACATCATTGACTTTAATTTTATTTAATCACGCATTCATACTGTTTTCATATTAAAGTTGAACCGAATCGGTGGCCAAATTCAGAATGACTTTCGGAGGTCAATTTGACTCTATTTTCAGCTCAAATTTCAGCAATAGACTCCTTATGGCCCACGAATAAATTTTGCGAAATTAAAATTTTTTGGGCGTTGGACAGCCGGGTTTGCTGTATAGCCACCCCGGTGTCACCCATCCCGAAATCACTATACTTCTAACCCACTTATCACAAAACTTTAACACTGGCAAACTCACTCCTTGAACTGTTCGACGCTGCAATCATCATGATAATACTGAAATTATTCACTGACACTTCCAGACCGGTATTTGGGCCAATACAATTCTCCCCCACTTATTAAAATTTCATCCTCGAAATTTTCTTCAAGCATCACTTCCACATTTCGATAACACTATATCGTGAGGTCATTCAATTCAGACTACTCATTCACTTACATCAGCTATCATACCTTACACTCCCTTACGATTCTGTAAACTTATACTATCCTTATATTTCCTTCAATACCTTCACTCACTTCTGCTATCAATACCCATTCATGGCATGTATATGTATAACTTCATCCTTATTACAATTACTCCGATCTTAGAACCGCCTAAACCTTTGCTCTGATACCAAAATAAATGTAACACCCTTATACCCGTAAATAACATGGATATAGGATGTCACAACATTGCACTACATTGCCAATCACTGATGATACACTTGAAAGCTCTGAAATATTTTTTTTTTAATAATGAACACAACAATACATACACAATAACATAACTACACATTAACAAATAAATTACCGATCCATACCATAGCTTTCCCCAGCTACTCTCGTACACATGCCATGCAAATCCTTTGGTCCTTGCTGTTGCTCAATCTTCAATTGCTTCTATGTCTTCGGCCACGTCTAACTATTATAACCTGCACGCATTTAACACACTACGCACTGAGCATTAAAATGCCTAGCGGTGGATACTTATCCTAAGTTTTCCTTACTAATCCTACATACTTGATCACTTAATTGTTTTACTGTATTTAGATTTTGGAGAAGATTATTTCTAAATCTTTTAAATAGCTTATAACATACTTTTGTGACTCTCACTATCTTTATCTTTATCACTGTCACTATTATCACTAATCAATGTCATTACCTTTAGCAATACACTGTAACATATCAATCGCTATCATGCCACTGATAATTTCACTATTACTTACACTGTTAACCATTACATTTATCGATTTCACTATCATTTACACTGTTAATCTTTATTGTTGTTAATTTCACTATTATTTGTAAATTTCGGTGCTTTACCTTTTTTATTGGTTCGATCTTTTCATTACTATTATCTCTAACTTTATCATTTGTACTAATGACTCTTGTCGCTTAACACTTTGTTCGATTTGTCATTTACGATTAATTTCATATGTATCTCTTTTAATACTTTTATCTTTGTAAATAACCTATTAGATTCATTCCTTAATTTGGATGCTTAATTATAATTTAATTTCGGACACTAAATTGTTTATCAACTTACTTAATAATTTGTCATTATTTCTCTACTAGTAACACAAATCAAATACTATTACTTTATTTGCATTTCTAACATTTCCTTTACTCTTTTACACTACACTAACTCTCTTACGTTAATATCATTCACTAGGTTAAATCTTCCGATAAGTCATTTACTTAAATTAATTTCGATTGCATTTATTCTTGTGTGGTTATCACTATACTTTAATCACTATCTTATTTATTCCTTTACTATTCCGATTCTACACTTATTAACAAATTTACTTTACAATATCACTTATCAATTTCATTTCACTTAGACACTCATTTTGTTTAACAATTTTCACTTATCACTTAACTATCGATTGTCTTATAACTGTCTTTTCTTACTATTCATTTTGTCTACATATACGTCATTATAAATTTGCTTACTAATATGTCTTTTCTTATTCGACTTTGGTCACTTATATTATTATTATTATTCACAATAATGGCCTGTCTATTTTTATTTATCCTAACACTATTTATCAATCACTCTATCCTTTATCACTTTTACTATGAAAATCTATATTTTCCAATATACTCAATTAAGCACTTCTAGTATTCAAATTATTTTGGCTACACTTAATTTGCCAATCCTACTTATTACCTTTATTCAATTAATTTACACTGTACTTTTATTCACTACAGCCTCTTAATAATTAACTTTACAATTTAATCTCTCTCTATTTCTTACAATTTAAACAATATCTTTCCATTTCACTTGATTTATATTATCATCATTATCCACCTTATTATTTATTTATTTTCAAATATCATCTCTTAATTTACATATAAATAAAACCAATTTATTCAATACTTAGTAGTCTATTTCTTTTCCATTTACACTTAAATATTATTACTAACATTGTTATAATCAATTACGTTTAAGTCCAATAAATTTCACTTATTTACAATAACGCCACCTATTTACCCTTCATTGTCACTAGCATAGTAGTTAAATCATAATTAATTTAATCACTTATTTACTTAATATTTAATCAAATAATGTTATTCTAAAATTCTTAATTATTCGCTTACTAATTACAGACACACGTTTAATGTCTCTCTTATTGCATAATTACATTTTAGTCCCTTCCTTAGCCTTAATATCGTCAATTTGCAACTTAGTCCCTTACTTTATGCTAAATTACAATTTAACCTTTAATTATTTTATATCTACGAAATTGCCAATACTTAATTTCATTATTACACTACTTTATTATTTAGCATACAAATTTCCATCTAGTCACTACTATAATGTTCTCTTTACAATACACTATAGTTCCCACATTATTCATAAATTCCAATATTAACACCTTAATTCACTATACTTACAATCTTACCACTAGTTATAATAAATCTCACTATTAATATTATTATAAACGCACAAATTACATTTTAATCCTTAAATCACTTAATTAAATCATTCATTCACTTACGCATAAATTTTCACAACTACAATATAATTAATTAAGTATAATATTTTATTCACTCTTTCCTCAATATAATGATTCACTTAAATTCATTAATTAATTAACTATACTACTATTGTGCCAATTAACATATTTTTATACTAATTCATTAATTAATCTCATTTTAACCATATTTTTTATTAAATCACTTTAATTACATTAAATATATGCATACTCCATAATTACTCCACCAATTATAATTACCTGCACTTAAGTCCTTAATCTTATACTTAATTCCGTATACGTCCCTAACTTTTCATTAATTACATCTATGGCCCATCTTTTACATTAATTACATTCATGTCCTTACTTTTACCATAATGCCATCCACGTCCTTTCTTTTTCACTAATTCACTTTATGTCCTCATTTTCCACTTAATTACCATTTTGCCCTCACTTATTCAATAATTACCCTTTTAACCTTATTTATAATCCATTTTACACTTTTACCCTTATTTACTTATTTAATTACTATTTTATCCTTTTTACACTTAATTTCACTTTTAACCTTATATTTTCACTAAATTAGAATTAGGTCCTTATTTTATTATTTTTTAATAATTTACTATTTTAACCCCATATTTTTCCAAAATTACAATTTTACCCTTACACTTACACTTTTTACTTAACTTGGTTACTTTTTTACCCACTTTTTGTAAAATTACTGTTTTACCCCTAAACTTTCTATTTATTTTATTTTAATCCCGTTTTCACTCATTTTCACTTTTATCACCATTTCAATTATTCTTATCACATATTTACCATTATGCCCTTAGTATGGACTCGGTAGAAAATCTAATGACCGAATATGAGGGACATGGGTCACACAGACCCATAACACCATAAAATGATCCTAGTAGGGCCATTTTCACTGTACTGCACTACACTAAACACTTATGTACACTGAACACTGAGATAAGCTGTCACTGGCCTATCAATATTGAGTTGCCATGACACATACTGCGGTGTGGAATCCCTATGGCTAGCCAATTATATCTTGAACTAGATTTCACTACCAGAAAACTACTAAGGGCAATATTTCATCATTATTCATACAAACATCATATTGTACCATCACACTTATTTTGTCATACACTTCATTTTCACTTTCCACTTTACATACACACTAATTAATCATCACTTAATAATATTATGCTATTACATTACATTAATTATCAAATTACACACTTTCTTACTTATAAATACCATTCGGCCAATGAATCACTTTTTCACATCATGTTATTTAATTTTATTTATTCGCTTATTCATACTCTTTTCATATCAAACATTCTATAAATATTATTTATTTGGCATAATTCATCATATATCTTAATTAAACCCCTTATATACCATTCGACCACTACCTTACCATTTCAGTATAATTTCTTTTTATTCCTTTAATCACTCTATTATGCTTTAAACATATTATATACATTATATCCATCATTTATATACCATAATCATCATTAGATCTAGATGAAATCCTTTAGTAACCATTCAGCCTACACTAGAGTTTTCATTCTAATATGTTTTAATTTCATCTAATCATATTTATACACAATATTAAGTCCATGGATTATGAATATCACATTAGCTTTAATTAAACATGCCTAAATCTCATTTTCACACTTAGACATAACTTAAAAGATGTATAAAATCAATGGAAAAGGAAGGATAATGTATCCAATCACTTTAGATTCTTGTTCTCCACATCATAAACATGTTTCCCATGCCATAGCTCCTTAAAACTCCATCATTCCCTTTAATTCCCTAAGGTGGCCGAATTTAAAAATCCATATAACTTTAAAACCAAGCTTCCAATATGAAATATAACATCATAAATGTGTTCTACACCGTCATAGGAACCAACAAACTAAATTAAAAACCCTTAAATCACATACCTCAAATCTTGACATAAACTTTGTACACTTGATTTTTCTCAACTTTCAGTGCTCCAAATGGACTCCAATAACTTCTATATGTTTTAGAGGAGCTGAAATTTGTCTAGGAGGTTGAATTTTAGGGAAAGATTGGAGAAATGAAGAAGAAAAATGGAGGAAAAGTGAAGAAAAACCATTCAATTTTGAAGAAGAAGAAGAAGAAGAAGGTCTATTTTTGTTGGATTTCTCTAGAGAAATATGGCCTCCTCTCTTCTTATATATTCCTCTAATGAACCAAACCTGTCCAACCAATGTGGCCCAACCGATTTAAACCAAAGTTTTGATTTTTCGGTTCAATTGCACTTTTCCAAAGCATCTATATGTTCCTCTCATTATCATCACTCTTAACCAATTCTATTGATTGTAAAACATCAAAAGTAGGCTCCTTACAAATTCTTAGCTCAATCGGAGTCCATTTGGGCCTCGGTTCACTTAAACCGTCCGATTCCATCAATTTTTCTTCTACCATAAAATATAACTCTAAAGTTGTCAAAATTCACAAATAACACTTCTATTATTTTATTCTACACACTCAACATCCATTAGGTCTCATTCACTATTTATAACCCCTCGGTCAACCTTGGGTCAAACCCCGGTTCAAATTGAACTGAACTGGAGGCCAACTTCAGAATAACTTTCGGAGGTCAATTTAACTCCGTTTTTAGCTCAAATTTCACCAATAGACTCCTTATGGCCCACAGATCATTTTCGCGAAATTTAAATTTTTTGGGCATCGGACAGCCGAGTTTACAGTATATATTCACCCCGGTGTCACCCGTCTTGAATCACTATACTTCTAACCCACTTATCACTAAACTTTGACACTGGAAAACTCACTCGCTGCACTGTTCGGCACTATAATCATAATGATAATACTGAAATTATTCACTGACACTTCCAGACTAGTATTTGGGCCATTACAACTTTGGTCACTACTCATCTCAATATGCATGAATGCTTCTATGGTACTTATCGGGGTGTGATAATTCTTCCCTCCTAAAAGAATTTCGTCCTCGAAATTCACTTACATCGAAAAAATTCGAATACTACACTCCAATTAACTATCATACTCATGTTGATTATTTCTATATCATCCAATAACACGTACATTTAATATTTCAAAAACATCCAGCACACAAGCTACTTTCCTTACCAACGATACTCGTATCTTACTCCAAACTCCTTTCACATTCATTTATGCAATGTTGCAAAATACTTTTTCTACTCAACTCTAACTATACACACAGTACATTTTCCTTAACAATTGTTATGCTCTTAGATCACACTTAATCTTAATATCAAATACACAATGTACACCCTGTCAGCTTTTTCTCCTTCGAAAACACATTCACAAGTGCTTCTCATGTTTGATCAAAGGAGGAGGATGCAATGTGGATGTGATGGTTCATGCATGCAATATGATGCAGGAATGCAATTGACGCTATAATAATGTACTTTTCCCATCCCCATGGTTTAATATGCTTATGTTCAAATAATTTTTCGGAGATAGCTACCAGGTACACAGAGCATTACCATAATCTTACAAATCCAAATACTCTTCCAATTCAAACACCAAATATCTATTCACATAAAGTTAACCATTTATGATTACACTTCAAGGGTTTCTACAAAACCTACTCCTAAACCACATAATGTCAAAGCAAAATTCTAACAGAACCTCTGATACTCATCTAACAAACACATCCCAAATGTGCACATACACACATAACAATACAGGATAGGTAGATCGTGACCTACCAAGACAACATTTAACTAAACACTTCATCTAATTGGGAAAATCTCATTCCCAACTCAAACCTGAAAAACAAAATCATCCGCTTTGGCCAACGCTAAACTATAAAGACACACACTTCAAAATACTTAGTCAACCAGAATCGACTAAACCAGGCTTTGATACCAAATTGTAACACTCCCAACTCCCACACATAGCATATCGAAGGATGAAGAGCTACGGCGAGCGAAGGGTGCTACCAGACAAAGACACACATGGTAATACAACAATCAGAGTAATAAAATTTCTAACTTCTAGAATCAAAATCTCAAGACATGCACATCCTAAACCTATGTCATCAACACACCATTATTCTTACTATAGAATTTTACAACTTATCACAAAACCGCATAAATAAACTTAATTACATTCCAAAAATAATAACACTCCCTATAAACTCTACCGACTTGTTGGCCAAAACTCAACGGACCGCTGCGCTACTCTGATCTCCTAACCTGCACAGAGAAACACCCGTGCTAAGCGATGACGCTTAGGAAGGGTCTACAAATAAATAATAACCAACCACTCACAGTGATAGGCGAAAACTAGCACATGCATTTACACATATTCATAAGCATAAAATATACTGGTTAAAACTATCACAAATTCATATTCTTTAGCTTATTACGAAAAATTAAGCAATTACAAATACATTAGCGTCTTATAAACCATAAACGTAAATACTTATTTACTTTTTAATCAAAAATATATTATACAAAACTTATCATATACTTTAAATCACTTAATGGCCCTATAGATAGTTATACTTCATAAATTCCCGAAATACGTTTTCAGGTTCGAAATATAAAGTTCGGAAATTCCCATTATTACAAATATTTCAAAATCATATAAATTATAGTATCAATACTTAAATCAAAACATTTCATTTTAATCAAACCGTTACTTGCTCAAAACTAAACTAAACATTTTAATACTCAAATTTGGTTCGGGCTTGAAACAGTTATTCCAAGCTTCATACGTATCCCTATGGTTGGGGAATCAGAACCACATAGTTCTATATAAAATCTTATACACTTATTCCAGGTTCAATCATAACTCATTTCCTAAATTTAGTTATCTATATCATGCTTAATACTTTACTTCCCTTTAATTATAAATGAATATACCATTACCGTAACCACTGAGAACCAACAATAATACACAAGGATTCTTATTGACATACTTATATTGGTCATCAAGGCTAAGGTTCAGAAGGCAAACAATACATAACATACTTGTATTCTCGTTATAAACATATAATCGACTACATTCATAAAGCTCATTTATTTAGTATCTGACTATAGCAAATACGCATATCAGTTACTTCAATAATTCTTTGCAAAGGCTATATAAAGACATACATACTTCTAGCTTTTAAACAAATTAATGACATGCATTTATCACATATAAAATTCTTATGCAGTCAATAGTCATTCACACATCTGCATTAGATTAAACATTATTTGCTATAGTTCTTTTCATTTAACTGACATTAGATTCAGATGTCAAGCATTAAGGTATCCGAAAATACCGCACATTTCCACATAAGTGTCCATAAAGGTTCTAGAACAAAGAAGTGCATAGCGCACAAGTTCAAATGGCATTTCAATAAATGCATTAGATGCTTATTCACATAATCATTTGCAAATCATCACAAAACTTATCAATTAGTTCACATTAATTTACTCTTTTAATTGCCTGCTAAGTCAAAGGGGTGGATAAACGAGTAACAGAACACATTGGGGGTATCCGTGGATACAATCGAAAAGCAACATCATATTTTTCTCATTTAAACATTTTCACATTGGGGATCTTAAACAAGATCCGTACACATTGGGGATCGTGAGGATCCAAACGGGGACCTAATCAGGGTCCAGAACAGAACAAAGGGTTGCAGTATCAGAACTCTATAGGCATGCCTATCCACCCACGACCAACTACGCAGGCTAAATACATATATGTTTAAAACACATTCTTTTATTTTCACTAAAATGAAAGACCAGTCATTTCATACTCTAAAACATTGCCATACTATAGAGTATAACTCCAACATAACCACTTATTTCATGTATACATAATTTACCTATCAATTTCGTAGACATGTAAAGCATATATATTACACCACATTAATAATAAACATATAACTTATAATAAAGAAATCATAATATTATACAAACATAAGCAAAAATTATCTACCATGCAGTAGTGAGAACCCATGCAGAGTAAGACAAAAAAATTATTTTAGAAAATAGGGCAGACAAGATGGGGAAGCGGACACGAGTCATGCTTAGTGTAACGACTCGTGCACGATGTCACGACTCGTGACGCTAGCTGCACAAGTTGTGCCAGCGCTCAACTCACGCTTCACGAGTCATGCTTACCTTCATGACTCGTGAAGGAGCTTCACAAGTCGTGCTTACCTTTATGACTTGTAAAGGAGCTCGTGCTAACCTTCACAAGTCGTGCTTACCTTCATGACTCATGAAGGAGCTCGTGCTAACCTTCATGACTCTTGAAGGAGCTTCATGAGTCGTGCTTACCTTCACTACTCGTGAAGGAACCAAAATCATGCCAAGCAACATGTCCAAAGAGCAATTACACGGCTGTATAGACTATCCTTACCGCCGTGTAGCTCGACGGACAAGCAAAATCACCAATCCAGAATGCAATTACATGGCGGTATGGAGATCCCTTACTGCCGTGTAAATCATTTCAGCCTAGATTTTCACAGAAAACTCATTTATTTCAAACTCAACATCTTCATCTCAAGCATATAACTTCAAATAACTAAGTATATGGACTCCACTCAAGCTTATAATCATCTTAACAACCTTTCACACTTGATAAAAGCAATAATTTACAAAATTACTCAAACTCAACTCAAACATACATATAAAACACATAACTATTCAAAGTTTTAGAAATCCAAAACTATTAAAACACAACAAAACATCAAATAACTCCCAAACCTCAACTCCTTTGCTCCTAAAAGTTTCCTTGGTTGATCTTTCTTGTTTCAAAACCCATCCAAAGTCCTTCTCATCCAAAATCCTCAATAATAACACAAACACACACATAAAACATAAATCTAGGGTTTTATCCAAATCAAAATAGATAGAACGAATCAAAACTAAATCTTACCTCTCTTAACAACCTCTTTACTTAAATCACTTAAGCTAATTAACTTCATCATCAATCTTGAGCTTAGATCTTAGGGGAAACACAAGGCCTTGAAACAAGAAGGAAATGAAGAAGAAGGAGGAGAAGAAGAAGAAGAATAACAAAAAGAAGAAGAAGAAGAAGGAGAAGAAAGAACAAGAAAACGGGAAAGGGAGAGGGCAGATTTTCTTCCTTCTCACTCCTTCTCTCTCCTCTTTTATACTCCTCCAATTCCCTTGCCACTTGTCACATTTCCATTGATCCAATTTAGATATTTATGTCAAATTTCTCTTTCAATCCTTCAACTTTCATAACCCCATATATTTATACTTGTAACTCACTAATCCTTCACATTGGCCCACTCCATTAATTTTACCATTAACCGTACTTGCCAAAAATTTCACCTAAATTCTTAAATGATCCATTTAACATACCTAACACTTCAATTTGCATAGTTTTGGTCACCGCTCATCTCAATATGCACGAATCCTTCTAGGGTACTTTTCGGGGTGTGATAGATAAGGTTTGGGCAACTTGCTTTGTTTTGTTATGTGTTTGTTGATTTTGTTATATTGAATGTTAAATGTTGGCACATGGGTATTTGCTTTGTGATTAGTATGAAAATACTTATTGGTATGTGTTTCTTGAGGAACTCTATTGGCATGTGAATAAGAGATGCCTATAATATAATGAACTATATCTAGGGTTGTGAAACATGTAATGTGCCTAGTTCTATGCATCTTGAATTGAGTTAATTGAAATGGAAATTGTGTAATATGCTAGTTAATAAGTTAGTTGGCCTTTGGATATAAGAGGGAAATGGTTAAATGGTAAGTCTTGTGAATAACATGAGAAAAGAGGTTGGTTGCACCATTGTGATTTGCAACTCCTGCATAAGTCACGGTGACAACCAAAAGATTTCCACCATGAGGTATGCAAAGTTGCATTCTGCCTAGTTGTTAATGGCATGTTATGGTGATAACCCAATTGGTTGTGACTATGAGGTACCATGAATTCTATTCTGCCCAAATAAACTTGATATGTCACGGTGACAACCAAAATGATTGTGACTGTGAGATACTCACTATATGCATTCTGTTCGGGTGATTGGTATATGTCACAGTGACAACCAAAATGGTTGTGACCATGAGATACCTTAGATTGCATTCTATTTTGAAACCTTTCGTATGTCACGATGACAACCAAAATGGTTGTGACCGTGAGGTACCCTATTTTTTTCAAATTCATGATCATTCACGATTGATGTCTAATTGGTAAAGTGATGAATAATTAAGAGTAATAATACTTAATAACTGCTTCATGCCAATAACAAATGGGACAATTATATGTGATTGATGAGTTTTAAATTATTTGTTATGTTATGGCTTATGTTAAGTTATATCATGAGCTATGTGATGAATAAAAGACAATGGCATGATGGTTGCCAAGAATGTGAATTTGTTATTAGTTACAAATGACTTGTTATAACTTTTGAATTTGTGGTTAATTGAATTAATAAATGAACTGGATAATTTTACTATACCATAGGGTACTAATGTGAATGTGAGTATCCACGGATACACTGTATTTACTATACCTCAGGGTACCAATGCGATACCTATTATCCGCATCTTTGAATTGCAGGCAAGACTAAACTAATAAGAGTAATAAGTGAATAATGTGTTATATGAATAAATAATTGTGGATTCAATGTGAATGCAAACACCATTGTGATGAGGATTATTATACATGGGTTGAATTGTTTAGTAATATGATTACAGAATATGCTTCTAATTGATATATGAATCTAGATAAACCAAATTGCTTATTATTATACTTATAATATGATAAACCTTTTAATGGTGTAATTATTGTATTGTATGCTATATATATATATTTGTGTATATGTTGTTTCCCTACTAAGCGTTATCGCTTAGCACAGGTTTCTTTTCTAATCCTTGTAGGTTTGGACACGAATTGTGTTGGAGGACGAATCCGTATTACTGACGGTCAACACTAGGAGCTTATAGTGTAGGTTTTGGGATTTGGGCTATGAGTTTTGTATATGTAATATTTAATCCTTTTATATCTAGCAATATGTACGGATGTAATAACTAAATTTTGTTTTAATATGTGCTCGATATGTATATAAGTATGTGAATGTGTTAGTTTTTGCTTGTGATATCCGCTGCATGTGAATGCGTGAGTTATGAAATTTAATTGTACAGGGTTTAGTATGCGTGTATGATAGTGATATATGCATGTGTTTGTTGTGTGGCGATCATTCCCGACTGCTTTAGCTTAGCTAATCATGTGGTCAGGAATGGGCATTACAGCTCGTCACCAACTCGAACCTGCCACCTACACGGGAAAACACCTGTACTAAGCGATAACACTTAGTGGGGAGGAACAAAAACTAAGAAAAACATATATACAATATAATAATAATAAAATGCATAATTAATAACTTTGCATGTTCATAATACACACTCAAAAGTATCATGTAATCAATCATTAATTTACTTTACATGTAGTCGTACATCATATAAATAAACATATAGCATACTCACGAGTAAAAAGTAGATAACCATCAATATCCAACTACAATTATCTCATCAGATTTTGCCATATCTCAAGATCTTAAACATGTAGCATATACCCATTTTCATATCATTAGAAACATATAATAGCCTGATTACTCACTAAACTGATGGATACGGGTACTATTGATATTGATAGGACATAGTATCGGAAGCATACGGAGACATGAATCTCGAATCATGTATACCCTAAGGTAAGGGGGAGACTGAAGTCTCAAATCATATGGACCCAAATGGGGTCAACTTATAAAACCCAAGCGGGGTCAACATATAGCAGCTGCACTCACACTCTAACCCTTAATAAGCATGCTTATCTATCCACTACTACAACTAATCGGGCTCAAAATAACTCTATGCTTATCGTATAAACATTACACAATTACTTATATATCCGTATATGAATGAAGTTATCAAAATTCAATTCTTATAAACCACTCAGTTAACCAAGCATATACTTCATGTGTTCTTGTAAATTATCATGAAACCATTTAGCAATGCATTCTCATTCATAATTCATGGATGAAAAACCATTTAAAGGGTCAAAATAACATTTTGGAAAAACAGGGCTTACACGGTGGTATAGCATATCCTTATTGCCATGTAAGACACCTTACACCGTGGTCAAGCAAATCATGACTGTCGTGTAACATGCCAAGCCAGGAGATGAACATTTCCAAAGAGCAGTTACATGGCGGTATGGACTATCCTTACAGCCGTGTGGCGCGACGAACAAGCAAAATCACAAATCCAGAATGTGTTTACATGGTAGTATGGGGATCCCTTACCGCCGTGTAAATCATCCCAAACCCAGATTTTACAGAAAACTAACATGTTAACATACCAATATCCACTTTTATTTCAAAATAACCATCTATAATCATATATATAAGTTCAATCCATGCATCAAATTCCTCAAAAACATGTTCAAAAGCATATTAACAATATGAACACTAATTAAAACAATTAATTAGATAAGCAAAGCTCATCCAAATAATCAAACCCAGCTTTAGCTCTAACATCTACACAAATCCATTATCAATACTCATATACCAAAAATTACTTCTAACCTATAAACATATACTCAAAACTTAACTCAACCATGTATTAAAACTCATTTAGCATCTCAAGTTCCAGCATTAAAATATTTGATAAAATCAAACAAGAATTAATAAACTCCCAAACCTTCAAAATTGAGGCTTTAACAACTCTTGATCAAAACCTAACCTTCTCTTTTCCTTTGCTCTTCCTTCTCTCTTCAAATTCTTGCACAAAACCCAGCAAAAACAAACTCTTAATCAAACCAAAACTCCACAACCAAAAAATGGATAAAGAAGAAGAACAACCCAAGCTTACCTCTTGAAGACCAACACAAGCAAGAGTGAAGAGCAAAAAAATGAAAGAGAAAGAGAGAAAGAGAATGGGAAGAGAGCAAGAAAGAGGAGCCAAAACTTGGCTTCCATGGGAAAGAAGCAGATTTTCTGCCCTTCCCTCTCTCTTCTATCCCATTCAATTAATGCACCACTTAACAAGCCAAGTGTCAAGTTCCAATTGGTCCCTTAAATCAAATATCTTGACTTTACACGTTGGTCTTTGGTAAAAACTCACTTGGGTCCTTGAAAATTACTACATGATCACTAAAATAAAATCTATCACTTAAAATGTTTAATTACTTTTCTAATCAAGCCCTTGATTAAATTAATTTCACTTGCACCAATTATAGAACTACCCTTAATTATCCAATTAAACATGCAAAATCCTTCTAGGCCCTAATTTGGGATGTTACAACACACATGCACTGTCTTAGGCTCGGTGAGGCTAGACGACCTTTCCCAATGTTCTATCGGGTGGCGACTCCAAAACAATGGCGACTCCACTGGGGACAAATAAAAAAGACTTCACTTCGAAAGTACCTTGGTTGAAGCTTATAGTTGAGTTTTAATTTAAAAATTTCATCCCTTTTTTAAATTGCATTACATATCATTAGAGCCTTAGAACTATGCTAGTTTGGTCCCGTTTTTAACCCCGGTGCATTCCCGAAGCACGACCCTATGTTCACTCAATATAGGGAAGTGTTAAGGATAATCACCAGCCCAAGCCTCATACCATTTGGTATATTAAATGGAGACCCAACTGGTCGTTACACTCGTGATGAGCTAGACCCGTTGGCAGGGACCATGCTTAGGTAGGCCTAAAGTATCATCACCCTGGCCAAAGCTCATGTAATAGAAATAGATACTTCCCCTATATGGTATGAACCATAATACTATGCTTGCTGTATGGATCATTTTGTATTGGAAAATACCAGATAATTTGATCGGTCGCCTAATCAAAGGCTTTCATACCCTGAGAGGCCCATGTTGATTTAGTTGGACTGTCTAAATACACAATGATCAAAACCCATACGTATGCACATTAGTTAAGAGAGGCTATGCTGCAAGTTTTCCATTGTGCACCATACGCGTCCATTGGGTTCCCTGTTAACCCATGGACCAAGCCCACCTAGGAAAGAGACTATGACCTCGTGTGCAGGAGTGATAAGTTTGGAAGGATCTATGTGCTTGCATATGATTGTGGATGTAGCATAGCACGATCGTGCATCTTATGGCATTTATGCATCATCCTAGCCTGATGTGTTTTGCAGCCATCATAGATCTACCCAGGTGGTCTAAAGGTCCCGACGGGCGACTAATCAATACCCCATTTTTCTTTTTTGTAAGGAGAGAAAAAGGCAATATACACGGACTCAGAGTTAACCTCAGAAAGCAGTGAGTCATACCCCTTTGCAATGATCAATAGAAAGTAACATGGTAAACACATTAAGAAGGCCCAGCACAGCTCATTCACTTATTATTGATGAAATGGATAGGAAGGCACAGGAAATAGAGAGGAGGTTTGAAGAGTTTGACGCTAGGATGAGGACTACAATGAGAAATTTCACCGCCATAATGATGCTATCCGCCAAGGCACAACACACCATTTTTACCACATAGCAGAACAAACATGACCCAGCTAAGACAGCGTGCATACGCAAATTGAGTCTAGAGGAAAGATGCCTTTTGCTCTTTCATCTGGGAGAAAAGGCAAAGGGTGTGCTTCTGAGAATGAGTTCAAGGTAATGATAAGCCTGAAAAGATGGATGGATATCCTCGAGGAAGAAATTTTGCAATCTAAGCATGCTACTACCCAAACTACCCGCAAGAGGCTCACTTTTGGAGCTGCAGGATTAAAAGAGGAAAATTGCTTTTGTAGATGTGATAGTTGCGTTGGCATTCGAGAGGTGGAAAAGGTATCGGCAGCTGGAATAGCCCAGAAATATCACTTCAATTTAGTCGGACCTCTTCCTCAAGTGTTGTAGAAAAACCCACAAATGTGGTCAGCTAGGCAAACCATGGATCTGGGGCTCATGAATCAGCATCAGTATACCAAAGGCCCAATTGATGATTGCTAAGTCCTGAGGGGAAAAATTTTGGATCTTAAGCCGCTTATAATCCCTAAAGGAGGAAATGATGGAAGCTCAAGTCGTGGCAATAGCAGTAGGATAAATTTTAGAGACACGAAGGTTCCAACCAGAGGAGCAATCCAAAGCGTCTGTATCATCTTGGAAACACCTCTATCTAGACATTTTATTTTGTTATGCAAGAAAAGTTGCATTTGATGCTAGCTAAACTTGCCAGAAGCCAAGGATGTCCAGGTCATTGAACAGATCGGTATTGTGCCTACCATCAGTAGATTGGGCATGACACTAATGAATGCCAAACTTTGAGGAAATTTGGAGCAGTACTCTCATCCCAGGCACTGCGGTGTATTCATAGAGTGCTCTCCAGCTCTTATTTGCACCGGGCAGGTAATCCAAGATCTGTGAGCGGAGTCGAGATCTGAAGCATATGGGCAATGGTAGCTGGCTGGAGCCTCAACATTAGCAACGAGATTGTGGCTAACTTGGCCAGAGTTTCATGAGGAGCAGCCCCTATAGTATGGGCCGGAGGAATGATTGCCAGGCTGCTGCTACATTTGGGAGTTGACCCAGACAGTTTCGGGCCTCCACTAGATGAGAGTGTTTATATGGATGCGTCAATGGCTTTAACTATGGGGATGATTGCACAGGTGACTGATCGACCAGAGGAGTAGCAGTTGCTTTCAATACCAAAGACTAGGCGTATGTTCGGTCTCCCTCCAATTCAACTAGTAGAGGAGGAGCCCTAGGTGGAGGAGCAGCCTCCACAGTAGCCCGAGTCTTAGGGGCCACAGCCTGCACAGATGCCCCCACAGCAGCCTCAATCGAAGGAGGAGCAGCCTCGAACTCCGTTTAATCTTGGTATCAAGTTCAGTATTGATGAGATGATAATCACCCCGCCGATGCAAAGGGTTTAGAGTCCTACTCCGGAACCACCATCACGAGTTTAGCATTTTATACTCCGCGTGATCGAGAGGCTCTACCCTTATAGCAGGCTGAGACACCCGAGGGCATCTACCTCCATAGTACCTCCCCTAGAGCACAGAGTAGAGCCGATATAAACTACTATGTTGCCACCTCCGTAGTCGGCCCAGCCTGATGTCGTTGCTGCTATGACTACCCTTCTCACTGTCATGGAGCATCGACAGGAGGAGAGAGACTGAGCCCTCCTTGAGCACCTCAACCAGTATAAGGAGAGAGATCAAGTTATGCTTGAGCATCTGGGCCAGCAAGAGAGGCTTATAGAGGAGCAAGGGAGGCTCATTGAGGGCTTGAGGCATAGTTTGGGTGTCTATCATGATATGGCGGCCCAAAGGGTGGATGAGGCAGTCCAGGTGACTGAAGAGTCCATCACTGGCCTCAGATTTCGGGTGGAGAGGTTGGAGGGTGCCATACCGCCCATAACCGCATCCATCAGGGAGTTCAGGGAGAAGACAGAGACCAGGCTCACTGACATCAGGGACGCAGCCAGAGACCAGACCATGAGACTGTCGAGGGCCTATATGGAGCTGGGCAGTGTGGTTAGAGACACGTTGGAGTTCATTGGGGTTTGTGCTCAGCCTTTCTTGGATGGGTACGGTCAGTTTCAGTTCCAACAGGCTACCCCCGCGAAGGGACAACCAGTATTCACACCAGTCACCATCCCTCCGCGTTTAGATCCAGGGGCCAGGCCCTAAGTACCTTGCAGTTGGCCTCCCACCTCTAGAGCAGAGCCATCCGCATCTTTATCTCATCGTCAGCTGGTACACATATCAGATGTCGAGGAGGACCCATAGGAGCCTTCAGACTATTTTCCCCTGTAGTGTATTTAGGGAGTTTATGTCATTATACTTGTATATTTGTTGTACAAAATTTACATTATGTTAGTGAAACTTACATTTTGTTAAATTTATGTTGCACCTTATATATTTACATTATTGCTAATGTCTTACTTGCACCTTCAAAATATTTGATAACACGATACATAAGAAATACGAAAATGAATGATGACATAAAAAATGTTTATGAATTTACCTTTGCGAAATGAATTAATCCACAATGAATTAATAAAGTATTTTATAACCACATGAACACGACACCGACCCGAGGATAGTTAGTAGTTAAGCACTAGGCTAACCGGAAGGTGGTTAGAAAATCAGACACTATGTCATTCAGATAATGGTTAATATGCAGATCGGATGGGGGCCAGCAAATCAAAAATCATATCTTGCAGACCGGATGGGGTCATCAAATCAAAAATCATATGTTACAGACCGGATGGGGGTTAGCATGATCATACCAAAGACAAAATACTCAATCACACACCTTGCTGATCTGATGGGGGTTAGCAAGGACACCATACAAGCCGAGATGAGCCTAGCGGGACACATGCAATAGAATGAATCACAATTGGGTTGTAGTTAGAGAACACTACTTCTCATGATATTCAGATACCGTGCAAGCCGAGATGAGGCTAGCGGGACACACGCGATATAACAAATTATAATTGGGTTGTAGTTAGAGAACACTACTTCTCAAGACATTCAGACACCGTGCAAGCCGAGATGAGGCTAGAGGGACACACGCGATATAACAAATTGCAATTGGGATGTAGTTAGAGAACACTACTTCTCATGACATTCAGACACCGTGCAAACCGAGACGAGGCTAGCGGGACACACGCGATAGAACAAATTGCAATTGGGCTGTAGTTAGAGAACATTGCATCTCATGACACTCAGACACCGGGCAAGCTGAGACGAGACCAGTGGGATACATGCGATAGAACGAATTGCAATTGGGTTATAGTTAGAGAACACTGCATCTCACATCACTCAGACACCGTGCAAGTCGAGACAAGGCCAGCGGAACATATGCGATAGAGCACATCACAATTGGGTTGTAGTTAGAGAACACTGCATCTCACATCACTCAGACACCGTGAGAGCCAAGATGAGGCCAGCGGGACACATATGATAGAAGAAATCACAATTGGGTTGTAGTTAGAGAACACTACTTCTCATGAAATTCAGACACTGTGCAAGCCGATACAAGGCCAGCGGGGCACATGCGATAGAACAAATCACAACTGTGTTGTCTTTAGATAACACTACCCCTCATAGCAATCAGATACCGTGCTAGCCGAGATGAGGCTAGTGGGACACATGTGATAGAACGCATCACAATTGGATTATAGTTTGATAACATTGCATCTCATGACAGTCAGATGTCGTACAGGCCGAGAGGAGGCCAGTAAAATGAAGGTGGCAAAATGAATCATCAAAGGGTTGCGGTAAAATACACCACGGCTCGGCAGTGAAGGTTCACCAGCTTAAACACACCTCAGAAGGCAAGGGACTACCTTAGGTATGTATCTCTTTCCTTCTTCTCTGAATTTTGGCTCATCTAGACACTAGTGTACTAGTTTCGCCAAAATTGGGGGCAACTGTAGACACTGGTTCCCGAGAAAGTCATGATCAGAGTTACTCAATGAAAATATCAAAGTCGGCTTTTGAGCAAATGGATAAAAGTTGTGAGCTTTCGTTCTTTGAATTTACAAGTATTGAGGTTTTTACTAGATGATAGGAGATTTCAGGGCGTCAAGATGAGTTTGTCTTTAGAAAATCTTGTTTTTGCTTCACCGACGGGAGACCCGTCGGTGAGGGGGATGCCCATCCTTCGTTCCGAAGGATGGCCTCCCTCGTGCGACCAACGCCTGTCGCTCGCTCGGGATGGGCTTGTCTCTCGAAAAAGTGATGCTCGTCGCTCGCGTGAGGGGCCCGTCTCTTGTAGCGAGCAACGGCTATCGCTCGCGTGCGACAGATCTTCTCTCATACTGAGAGACGCCCATCGCTCACACTAGAGATGCCTGCCTCTCGTGAGCGATGGCTGTCTCTCAGCACCCACTTCTCATGGAGTGGTCCGCTACTCAAAAGATCGAGAGTGCCCCCACGATCGACTCCCGTCGGTACTCTACAGACGCTTGCCGGTCGTTGATCTGCTGCAATATTGGATGGGATTCTCCAAGATTTTCATATCTTTTCAAATATATTTCAAAGATTTTCCAATATTTTCCAAATCTTTTCAAATATATTTTCAAGATTTCCTATATCTTCCAAATCTTTTCAAACATTTTCAAATCTCTAATTTGATTTTGAGAATATTCTATAAGTCATTCAGATTAAATTCTGATTTCAAAAATCTTTTTCAAATTTAAATTCCAAATTTGAATTTATTTGAATGATTTTACTTAACCTATAAATAGGGGATTGAGGCTCATTATTCAGGGTTAGCAATTTTAGGAAATAGAGAGTTTTCTCACAAAAAGTTCTTGCTTTTATTTTTCATCAAATTTTTCACCAAATATCCTTCAAATCAAGGTTAATCTGAGGGAATGAGATTAATTCATTTCTATCCAATCCAGCCATTTTTAGCATTCATAATTGCTACCCAAAACATGGAGAAGGAAAAATATAATTTTCTTTTCTTGAACTATTTTCAAAAAATACGATTTTACAGTAAAAAATCTTCTAAAATTACACATCACATATCAGTCCTTGTAGAATTCAAGGGACAAAAATCACGTGACATTCACCTTCAAAGGTAATATTCCGAGGGTAAACATTCTGGATCAACTACTTTTCCATTTTATCCTTTCATATTGATTTTACACATAAAATTCCATTTTATTCAAAATAAAACATTTTTTCCATTAATTTTCTTTATTTTCCCTAGTCTAGGATGACCAACAGGTAGAGGCTCCACCAACGGCCGTCTCTCAGCCGAGCGATGGGCCGTCGAGGATTTTAGCCTCCACCCATCGGTCGGCCCAAGGACACCCGTCGCTCGCGCAACATGGGCCGTCCCTGAGCCTTCCTCCTCCATTTTCTTCATTTTTATTTCTTTTGTCGCTTATTCTTTTTTCTTTTCTTTATTTTCATGATAATTTTTTATGGATTCTTTTACTTATTTTATTTTTCATGTTTATTTTATTTTATTTTAATTATTACACTAACATAATATTTGCTTTTGTGAGTTTTATTGCCTTTTATGGGATTTGGTAAAGATGGAGGACTGTGCGATGATCTGAGGACATTAATTGGGTTTATTTCTCTATCCTATTTCCTCTTATTTTCATTTCCATGTACCATTTATTATAAATATTTTTTTACTCTGCTAACATGAAAAATGGTTAAATATTTGTATTAATCAAGTTGGAGCCTTTCTAACAAAATGGGACCAATGTCCTAATTTTTCCTATCCAAATAAAATTGTCAGTTTAAAATTATTTTTGTGAATATGCATGCGAGGACTAATGTTCTCATCCCTAATAACTGCCCCATTTTCTATATAATTACATGTCATTTGCTATGGGGTTGTATTCTGCCCCTAGTCTTTTTGTAATTTATTAGATTTTCATTTATTCTATTTTCATCTTGCTTCTATTTACCACTTTCGTTTATCGCTTTTATCACATGAATGATCTATGCTTTAATTAATGCATTAAATTGTATGAGAAAAGGAATGAAATCTTAAATTCAAGTCTCAATTATAACTTAATCAAGGTATGAATAAATAGGAAGTCCCGAATTTTCTCTAGTCTTAGGCTCAACAAGGTTAGAGGACCATCTCAATGTCCAATTGTGGTGGGGCCTCCAAAATATCTCTTTTTACCCAAATTACACCCAATTTGCATGGTCTTACGCTCCACGAGATTAGATGATCTTTCCTGTGTTTTATTGGAAAGAGGTGTCCAAAATATCTCTGGCTTGTCCAAAATAGACGCATATGCATTGTCTTAGGCTTCACGAGATTAGGCGAGCCTCCCAATGTTCCATTGGAAAGAGGTGTCCAAAATATCATTGAATGCCAAAACTAGACACACATGCGCTATCTTAGGCTCAGTGAGGCTAGACGACCTTTTCTAATGTTCTATTGGGTGGCGACTCCAAAACACCTCCTTGTTGCCCAAAATAGACGCCCTTGTAAATCTCTTACAAGTTCCATAAACCTCTCTCGAATGCCCTAAAAGCAAGTCTTTTGGGGCCTCCCGAGCGAACCGCGCGTCACAGCCATGATGGCATAAAATGATCTTATGGTGGGTTTTGGCAGTCGTTTGTGTAGATATTGTAAAGTGTCTAAAAGGAGAGGAGTAATGGGTGTTATGAGCACAAAGTTCAAGCTCTATCATGCCTATAGTGTGAAACTCGACAGTTGGTGTTCTATCGCACGCAAGAGGTATAGCGCGAGCTGGACAGAAGTTGGAGGGTGCTCTGTCGTGTGCGCAACTTGTGCTGCAAGCACAATAGAAGGAGGTGTTAAGTTTATCGCGGGCACGACAACGGGTTGCAGGCACGACAAGGGGTCGCAAGTGCGACATGTCTAAGAATTGTAACTACTTGGTAAATGTATTGTCTTGTGTAAAATATTATAAAGTTTATGAATGGCTATACATATGGGAAATAATAAATACATAATCCATGTGAAATTATACATAATGAGGTATAGGCTTATACGGCAAATCATATATGTGTGTGCAAGATATCAGATGTTATGATTTTATTTAATGTTGATGTATTGTTTTGAGCTGCTTACTTATGGAGATTATTATTGTGACTCAGGTGGGTATATATATATATATATTATTTGTATGAATTTAATGATGAAGTGTGAGATTGAAAATAAGTCAAATGTGCATATGAAAATGGACAATGTATGGTTGTTCGATAATTATCTAATGCAGAACTGTGGATGTTGTATAGCATGTTCATGCAAATAAATAATTGGGTTAGTTATTTATCCTGCAAGTCAAGTCATGGATAGGTAGGCATGCCGATAGGGTCAAAAGTGCTACAGCCGAAGTGCTTTCTAATTTGCCGGCCCCATTTGTGTCAGGGGTAGTCATTCATTGGATCCCCAAAACGTGATTATGTGTGATTTTACATAAAGGTATATACGGATACCATTGCTTGCTATATAATTTTGTATGGATACTAATGTGCTATATAAGTATCTACGGATACTAATGTGCTATATAAGTATCTACAGATAGTTACATTTTAGCATCCCTACTAACCATAATTTCCATATAAATCTTAAATCTTACTAATAGAGAAGAAGAAGGGATGCAACTATACAAACTTACCTTTTTAACTTGATTTATACACTTGAATTCCAAGACATCTATTTGGGAAAGCATAAGCATGAGATGGAGAGTAGAAATTTTGAGGAACTTGAAGTGGAAAATGGTTGCTCTCCTCGCTCTCTCTTGTGGTCGGCAGAATTGCCTCAAAAAGCCAAGCCAAATTTGGCTTAAATATGGTCCTTAATGTATGCTTATCCCTATCTCCACATTTCAACTTCTCATTGGCTACTTCTTGATTTTTATGTTCAATTTCAATTTAATCCCTTCCTCTTTTGTTTCTACATACATTTGCCATACTACTAATCGATTCTCATACATTAGCCCACATAATTACTTAATTCCTTCCATTTGATCCATAAGTGCAAAATGACCAAATTACCCTTAACCTTTTCACTTAATACTGAATACGTCCTTTACTACAATTAACCATTTCCATCCTCCAATTACATATTTTGGTCACCAAAAATAATTATTTTAATGCCATTTAAAGAATAATGACATAATTGTCCAATTTGGCGCAACTTGCCGAAACTTTCAAATTAATGACGGTTGTGTCCTTTTCGGCACTTCCATCGCTAAATCAATCACATTTGATTTCTACTTCACCCTAAACATGCCTTAATACGGTTAGAGTGTATTTTGGGTGCTTATAACTCTCCCCTTCTTAAAAGAATTTTGTCCTTGAAATTCATTTATACCCGATTATCTGAATACCAAATTCTTTATCATTAACATTCATATACGTTAACTTTACATTATCATATAACATAGACACTTTGATTTTCACATAACCCATCTTACTACTTCCTATCTACTAACATAACTATAAACCCTTTCAATGTTTACTTATACTTCTTACTTTCCTTGCTCCCAATTGTTATTATCTAAAAACAATGGTAGCTTACATGGGAAATCATCAACGTTCCTATCCATATAGGAAGTCATCTCACTCAAATCAGCATCAACTGTCATTATTAAAATATACCACCTTTCATCATCATCATACCATCCAAATCATTCTTACTTATGTCAATATATATATATATATATCAAAAAATCTTTCTCTAATAGTAAGAATATTCAAAATTTGAGTTACGGATCGTTTACTGTGACGCCCATTCTCAACCACTGGAACAGCTCAACTGCAGCAGTCGAGCATGGCCACCACATAGCAAACATAAGCACATATCATCATCATACACGCATGCCAATACCTATACAATTAAATTTCATAATTCATAATTCATACACAACAGACATTTCACGCTAGAACTGACACATCTACATACTTATATACATATTGATACAATACCTAGTTATTACATCCATACATATTGCTTAGATACAAAAAGGATTAAACATTACATACACAAAACTCATTGCCCACTCCCCAAAAACCTACACTATAAGTACTCCTAGTGTTGATTAATGGTAATGCGGATCCGTCCTTCACGATCACCTCGCCTCCAAACCTACACGGATTAGCAAACCCGTGCTAAGCGATAACGCTTAGTGGGGAAACAACATACACACGTATATACTTTTATAGCATACATTACAATAATTATTCAATTATAAGACATATTTTAATACAAGTTTGATAACATTTAAATCAGTTAAACAAGGCTCATGTATCATGTAGGTACACATTCTTTATTCAAATATTTATATAATTACAACTCATGCACAATACTCATTGTAATAGTGTATACATTTGCATTAAAGTCATTTAGCTTATTCATATATCACATGGTTTATTTATTACTCCTGTTAGTTAATCTTGCCTGCAATTCAAAGATACGGATAATGAGTATTGCATTGGTACCACATGGGTACAGTAATCATATTGGTATCCGTGGATACCTCACATATGTACTAGTACCCTAAGGTAAGAAACATCAACATAATATCACATTGGAATCCAATAAGGATTTATATAACCTTGTGATTCCAGAGGAATCGGACGCATTGGGCTGTAGCACTTAAACTCTATAGGCATGCCAATCTATCCACTACTTGACTTACAAGCTAAGGTGTCATTTGATTATTATACTTGTTATGGCATTATGACATTATAGAATTATCCCATTAAATTTCATTACACAGTTGTTATTCACATCACAATTCTATCATTAGACTTAGATAGGTTATTGCATGAGCATATACATATATATACAAGAAATTCATCACTATAATCCTCATGCTTGTATATTCATTATCACAAGTTTACAATTAGATTCAATTCGTATTCATGCAAATCATCAATATATAGCTAAGATGACATTTATTAATGTTTATGGCAAGATAAGTTCAATTGGAACGGAAAAAGAGATAAAAATTGAAGTTTTAATTTTGCAAAACAGAAGCGTTTTACACGGCGATATGACAATGTATTACCGTCGTGTAAGACACCCTACACGGGGGTATGATCAAGTCATACCGCCATGTGGAAAGCCACACAAAACACCTTCAAAACAGAGGACATTTACACGGCGGTATGGTCACTCCTTACTGCCGTGTAAAATCTCAAACTTGGGCAGAATAGAATTACATGGGGGTATGGCCCATTTTATACCGCCGTGTAACTCACTCAACCCAGATTTTTACATGAAATCTTAGCTTCTTTGGAAATCAATTACAACCCAAAATCATTTCAACATACATATACTTCTCACTCAATGCATACATGAACTTTACTCATGCTTCTTTTTACCTTAACCAAAATAAACATTAGATACAAGTAGTAATAAATAAGATTTATCAATAAAATCTCAAGCATTCTTCCCTCAATTTATCCATACATAGATGAACTCACTTATTCCATTCTCAAACTCATTCCAACAAACCTCAACCACATTTAACATACAAATAGAAAACAATTTAAATCATAACATTCAAACATAAGGATAGTTTCCCAAACCTCTTTTCCTATGCTCCTAATGAGTCCCCTTTGAGCTAGTTTCACCAACTTTGGCCTTCCCTTTATCTTGCTTTGATTTCTCAACTACACACATTATCCAATTTCTAGGATTAGAACACAATATCATTACCAATCAATTTTAAAAGAAAGGAGATGAAGAAGAAGGAAAATCCATTAAATTAACCACTTACCTTGCTAATTGTTCATCCTATATTTCCTAATACCATGCAATCCATTGAATTCTCACACACACCAACTATAAATCTCAAGATTACTCAATAAAATGAAGAAATAGGAAAGTAAGAAGAAGCTTAGCTGAAAAGAAGAAGAGAATGCAACAAAACTGCACTTTCTCTCTCCAAATTCCCTTATATTGCATGGCTTGAGAGAGGTGGCAGCTACACAAGACCACACATGGAGTCCACTTCTCCAACCTCAATTCTGCCTATTTCTCCATTAATCCCTACTTCACCAAATTCTAAATTCAATTAAACTAATTAATTCCTCTTAATGTTAATCATACACAATTGTCAATAAGCCACTTAACTTCTTTTAGTTATTCAAATAAGTCCTTTATTGTTATTTCAATTTAGTCCAACTGCATAATTAAATTCCCACACAACCCTAATTAAGCCAATTACTACGAGGCTATATTTCGGGCCATTACATTTACGTTCTATCATAATTATGACCCTAATGTCATTCTCAATCTATACTTTTAATTAACATTAATCTCACAGAAAAGGAGCTCAATCAAATTGTCTAAGGCAATATATCCCTATGCACTAAAGGGACAATCTCTATACAGTTTGTCTTCTCAATACACAATCATTCCCACATTTATCTCAATTTCAAAAGAAACATATATACTTTCTCTTCTGATCAGTTCATCTTTTTCGTTTCATATTTACTTAATTTAAAACTCATAACTCTAAACACTTTTAGTTTCCAATCTCTTAATATTTACTTAGTTGTCTTTAAACCATTTACACTTTAATCATTCAAATTATGACTTACCTTCCAAATTAGCATATCATCAAAATGCCTTTCTAACAAATATTTACACCTTCATAATTCCATTTTCTCAATCAATATAACTGTAATATCTTCCTTCTAGAGTACCCGTATCACTAGTTATAATTTGTCTATTACTTCTAAAACATTACACGTATCTCTTACTCCTACTTATACACATTCAGTGATCCTTCATTTTTCTATTATCAATTTCTATTTGGTATTACTAACTCCTTATCACACTCATTTAACTTTGTTACACTCAATGCATATCCTATCAGCTTCCTATCACTTCACGCAGATGCATATGTCTGATGTTTATTAAGAATGAACAACTGATGTGAATGCAATGGATGTTGAATGATTCATGTATGTAGAATGATGCAATGTATCAATGCAGTTCATATAATAGCAATGCAAGTTGTCCAACCCCCATTATATATCACATTCAAATATTTACTCTCATTAGTAAAGTAGTTGATAGGTGTATAGAGTGTCATAATCCACGAGATACTTCCAATTGTTGAAAATCCAGTACTATCGAAACCTTTATTCCATATTTCCTCATAGGGAAAACTTATACATAACTTATGTTATACTATAGACAATCTCAAAATAGAATCTCCATAGCTACATGTAATACCTTGTTAATAGAAAATAGATACACAATAAATTGATCACAACTTATCGCATACCACACTTAACTATCTCATCGACGATATCGTCAACATCTATTCATTCCTACCACATTACTTATACAAAAACTAGGACATCCGTATTGGCCAAATTGTAACACCCCTTACCCCTACATAGTAACCCGTACCATAATCCAGCGGGTTCATGATGACAGTTAAGGGAGTTACTAAAAAAAACATTTAAAAATTATAAAGTTTTATGCCAAAATCTGAGTTATAAAATTCTTTCATTTTCAAATACATTGTCCAATTAACCATAAACTTAGTATGAAATCATGATATAAAATATACTCCTTTGGAACCTATTACAGGTAGTTTAATTATATAGCTAATATTACTTTTATAAAACCTATATTTCAAAATTACAAATCTTACACACATTCTTAGGACTATACAAATACTACCCTACGATCTCTTCATAAACTTGCATTGGCCTGGCCTGCTGCGGATGACCCTCAAAAGAGACTCAATCACTTGCACCTACACGGATTAAAAGAAAATTTGTGCTAAGTATAAAGCTTAGTGGGAAACACATAAATATGGACGACCACTAAGTATGGCCATCAAAAAGGTCCAAAGAAAAGCAAAATTATAGAAAGTATAATCATGCCGATTATAATAAGTTAGGCACTTTCAAAGAGTTCATCAAAACATACACATGTCCTTTGCATATACATTTACTTAATTAACACATGTTTTTATTCACACATCAATGTTAACAAATCACTTTCACATTATTTATACCTTCTCGCATCTTATACAGGTCATTTTGTTCACTTGTTCACATTTACTCTGGTTTACCACATTCGTTTAACACACCTCGCTTAAACAATTGCCTTATCACATTATTTTGTCCAATGAAAGAAGCATTTAATTCACTATAACAAAATGTATCTTATACATTTCAGGTAGTATCATTTTCATAGTTCGTATTACTTCATCATAATCATACATATAGTTTTGCCTGCAAACTCAATGAAGTGGATAACAAGTGAACACATTGGTGGTACAAACAAAACAATTTCTTTTTTTTCTTTTAAAAATGTTTTCACATTGGGGATCTTAAACAAGATCCAAACTCATAGGGATCACGAGGATCCAAACGGGGACTTGATCAGGGTCCAAAATACATTGGCTGCAGCTAACAAAACTCTATGGGAATGCCTATCTATCCACTTACTTAACTATTGCAGGCTAAATTAAATTATCCACATAATATAGCATGGTAATTTCAATAAGTTATATCATATTATAATTCATACATTGAATCATATATAATCCATAAGTAAGAAACTATGCAAAGTAAATTAAACAAGTTAACATTCATAGTACAAAGGAGGGTCGCACTCGCGACAGAAATGAATCACACCATATGTTGCGCTTGCGATAGAGAGCGAGACGGCCTATGTTGTGCTCGTGCATAAGGTTGCGCTTACGATAGAGAGCATTCGACGGAAGATCATATCACGGGTTCTCTATCGCACTTGCGACAGAGATGAGCGTCACGTTCTGTCACTATCCTATATAGCTCTCTTCAAACAATACCTTCCCAAAACACCAAACTAACTCTTTGCCCGCATGGTACATGTCCAAGCACCTCAGATTATTTAATTTGTCAAGAATTATTCAGTATTTAGATAGTCATGTAAAACCCATTTGATATATGAAAGATTCATTCATTTTCAGTTTATGACACACTATTGCGATTTCAGCAAGTGTACTAAATCGGCAAGTATTAAAGTGGCATATAGTTAAGACCACGAGTTATCATACCCAAGAGATTGTGTGTGCAAGCTATAACAATTAAGTGTATGCTAAAGAATTTCCAGTTGTTTTGTGTGTATGAGTTATCTATTGTTTAAATTAAGAAAATTAAATAGCTAAAATGTGCAATTAAAATAGCAGTAAATTTAGTATGAATTAATCTATAGAGAAATTAACAAGTATAGAAATAAATATAAAAGAAGCATTGCTTGGGTTCACTCATCCACCCCATACCCAAATCTGAATTAATTTAATCTAAAATCATATATAAATGAATTCGGGATAACCCTCTTAACCCAAGTGTCCCATTCCGAAGCAAGCTATGCTAATTGCATGACATCCCATTCCGAAACAAGCCATACAATTAGCCTAAGCATGGGTCTATAATCCTAATTTCGGTTTGCTTTCCCATTCTGAAGCCAAACAACCCAAAACTCATCTATCTCACTCCCCACTCTAGTCCTAAAACCATAAAATCGCACATCTAGAGTCCCATTCTGGAGCAGTCCAAAATATATAGCATTCATGATAGAAAAACTGAGTAAAATCATTCATAGCATTCAATCCATACAAGCTCAACAACCAACAAAGATATATGATAAAAACCATACATCAAAGCTAGAAAATAACTTTAGAAAATGAAATCCCATGAACTAATAATAAGTAACAGTGAGATAAACCATTCATTCATATATATATATTCAAAATATGTTCAATATTCACATCATGGGTAGGGGATTCAAAGATCCCCCAGACAACTAAAAGACTACTCACTATCCATTACAAAGTAAAGAGGGAAAAGGAGAGAATAAACCCAAAAATTCATTGAGGAAGAAAACCCAGCTAAATCCCGAGTTCTTCAATCTTCTTCTTCAAAGCTTCAATGGAAATGAGCTCAAAACTATGGAAATCTGAGTACCTAAGCTATGTGTTTGTGTTAAATCTATCTATTTTTCTATAAATCTAACTATTTGCAATTTAAATCTAAAGGAAATATCAAAATCCTAAAGTTAAGAACAAAGGAAAAACTCAGATCTAAAAGTCCTATTTTTAAACTAGACAAAATAAAAAGCTCTCTTTTGCCGAACAAGAATCTGCTATTTATAGCATCAGAGGGGTCACAGTAAAATGAAATGATTGTCACCATGAGGCACCAGGAGTCACGGTGGCAACCAAATGGTTGTCACCGTGAGATGCTCAAAGAAATGATTCTATCTGAACGTGCAGGAGGGGGTCAAGGTGGCAATGAAATTCGTTGCCATCGTGAGATACTTGACTTTAGCTTCTGCCTTGGATAGCTCTATGTCACGGTGATAACTAAAATGGTTATCACCATGAGGTACTTGAAAATTCAATTCTGCCATCTTGACTCCTTATCTCACGGTTACAACAAAGTAGTTGCTACTGTGACGTACTTTAGCTCTCAATTCTGTCTTAATAAATTTTATGTCACTGTGACAACAAGATCAGTTGCCACCGTGAGGTGCCTCTTTTTTCCATTCTATCGTGTAAAGATTCTATGCCACGATCACAATGGAATCTTCTATTTATAGCTTCAGAGAGGTCACAGTGACAATGAAATAATTGTCACCGTGAGGTACCAGGGGTTACGGTGCCAACCAAATGGTTGTCACCGCGAGATGCTCGAAGAAACGATTTTGTTTGAACATGTAAAAGGGGGTCACGATGATAATGAAATTCATTGCCATCGTGAGATACTTGACTTCAGTTTCTACCTTGGATAGCTCTATGTCACGGTGACAACTAAAATGGTTGTCACCGTGAGGTACATAAAAATTCAATTCTGCCATCTTGACTCCTTATGTCAGGGTGACAACAAAGTAGTTGCCACCGTGAGGTACTTCAGCTTTCAATTCTACCTTGACAAATTTTATGTCACGGTGACAACAATGTCAGTTGCCACCGTGAGCTACCTCTTCTTTCCATTCTGCAGTGTAAAGTTTCTATGTCACGGTCACAACGAAATGGTTGTGACCATGAAGTACATGTGACCAGCATTCTATTTTGAGAAATATTGTATGTCACGATCACAATGAAATGGTTGTGACCGTGAGGTACCTTTAAATCCTACATTTCAAAATAAAACTCTATCAAAATGCTATCCAAAGTGTATAACAACCTAAATCAACTAAATTTGAAAAAATTAACTAAAAGTAACCACAACACAACAATAAACACAAATAAAAGCTCAAAAATCACACGAAAAGAACAACAAAACTAAGTACTAAATTGAAGTTATAGCACATTTAACAAAATCATTTAATTAAATCTTAATATCATATAACCATTTTAAACCATAAGTAAGCCTACTTGAGGTTCGAATCATTAATGGCCTAATAAACTCTCTATACTTCTGCATATACATGCCATATTTATTTTTTTACAAGTACCAAGGCATAATAAGAGTTTAAGTTAATACATCATCTTTTATGTACGAATAAGTTTTTATATTTAGTTTGGACTTGGAACGGTATTCTAAGCTTCCTACGTATCCCAAGGGATTGGGAATCAGAACCCCGTAGTTCAAAGGTTCAATAAGCAATTTGTTGTGTTTACACTTATATCCTATTAACATGTCATAACATGTTACTTTTGGATTCATTCAGAAATGCTCGATTAATTATGCCTTTAAGTGTAACACCCCGTTTGCCCCCTAGAAGTTTGAGCCATTTGTGCATGTGTGCTTTGGGTGTGTGATGGCATATGTTAAGAGCATTTTTGATATAATGCATGTTTTGTGGGTTTTATTATAGTGTGAGTGCATGTAGAGTTATAGGATGTGAGTGTGTGGGTTGCATTAGTGTGTGTGCATACTCACATGTTAGTAGGGTGTGCATTAGTGAGGATAGCTTGGTGTGTGTGTAGTGCATGCTTGTTGGGTATGAGTGGCCAATCTCCACCAATGAGGAAATGACACTTGGCTAGGGTAAGGAAAAAGGGTAATTAGAAGAAGAAAGAGAAAAGGGAAGTAGATTTGTTCCCTTTCCCATTTCTCTTTTCTCCCTACTTCTCTTCTTTCATTTCTCTCTATTTGAGTGCCCTAGCTTGGATCCAAGGAAGTTTTGGTGGAATTGATCATCTCTTGACCCTCAATTGGTAAGTTTTGCTGCATTTTCTTCATCTTCTTAATCTTTTCTTCTTCTTATTGGGTTGAGTTTTGATTTAGGGTTTGTTATTTGTGTGATTTGTGGGTATTGTTTCTAATTGAGCCTCCTCGCAATCCTAAGGAGAAGGAGAAGGCCTTTGGAAGTGGTAATAAGTAATTGGAGCTTAGGAGTATTAAGTTTGGAAATTTTGTAAATTTTCATGTATTTGCTCTTCTTTGAGTTTTCTGGAAATTGGCATGTTGATGAAGTTCTGTATTGGCCGATTTGCTATAAGAATGTGATATTGTGTTGGTAATGCTTAATTGTGTTTTTTGTTGGGTTAAATGCTTTGTGGGTTGAAATGAGATTCAAAATTGTTGGGTTGAATTGGATTGTTAATTATGTTTGTAATATGATCTTGAGTGTTAAGAGCTTCAAAAGGTGAGTTTTAAGTTGGTATTAATGTTTTGAAAGGTTGGTTTTAAGTGGATGTTTTTGGTGTGTGTAAATTGGGCATATTGCTGATGGATTTCTGGGTTTCTGGCAATCCACACGGCGGTATGGTTTGTCAAACCCTCATGTAAATCGTGAGATCTCCCCAGAATTTGAAGGCCGTGATTTTACACGGCAGTAAGGTTGCTCCATACCGCCATGTAAAGTCATTCTGCCTTGTGAGATTTATAGGCCGTGATTTTACACGGCGGTAAGGACATTCCATACCACCGTGTAAGCCATTTTACAAGGGGGTATGGCAAAGCTGTACCGCTGTGTAAAGTCATTATGCCTTAGTGGTTTTCTGAGCTGTGCACTTTAAACGGCGGTATGGCTTTGCCATACCCTCGTGTAAAGTGACTTACACGACGGTAAGGCAATGTCATACTGCCGTGTAAATTGCTTCTGCCCAGTTTTTTAAGCTTTTTGATATTTCTTCATTTTTATTTCTTTTTCGTTATTTATTGGTTTTAAATATTATTTAGTGTCATTTCATGTATCTAACATCATTAGATTGCATTTTGATATATCAAATTATATTGAATGTTTTGGTTGGAATCCGGAATGTGTTGTGCATATCTTTAATTCATGATTCTTCACTTTGAATAATATGTTATACTTAAGTGTGATTTGTATTATACATGACTTGCAAGAGTCAGCCTAGTGGATAATTAGGCATGCCTAATAGAGTCTCTTAGATATAGCCCTCAATTCTATTTGGACCCCGATCAGGTCCCCGTTTGGATCCTCGCGAACTTCTACGTGTTCGGATCTTGTTTAAGATCCCTTTGTAAAATGTTTTGAGAAGAGAAAATATGATATTATTTTCCCGATTTGTACCTGTAAGGTATCGCTACGTGTCGATTTGTACCCGTAAGGTACCGCTACGCATTTACTCATTTTCCACTACTATGAGTCAGTAGGTGTTATGATTTGTTTTGAATATGATTATAAGTATTTGAATCTAAATGACTCTAATTAGGAGCATATGAATCTGTTGGCATATAAATATGTTTATTGAACCTTTGAATGGTTATGAATGGAATTCTATTGTGATTATATCTTATGATATTCAGTATGCCATTATGTATGTGATTTGCCTTGATGGCCATTGTGAATGGCCGTCCATATATTATTGTTCGTTTCCCCACTAAGTGTTATCGCTTAGCACGGTGTTTTCACCCGTGTAGGTGCGGAAGATTTATAGCTTTTGGGAGAGTCACCGCTAGTCAAGCCAACACAGTGGGATTATTTATAGGACATAGTTTCTTTTTGTGTATTCATTATTTTGTAATAGTGATCTCTCTAATATATAGTTTGTTCAGCTTCCGCTATATATCTCTGAATGATTTGATTATGATGGTATCAGAACAGTTACGTAATTGAATATTGTTATTCTATGAATGAATGATCTTTTGGTTTTAAAGTTTTAATTTTCGCTGCTTATATGTATGTTTATATTATGTGAATGTATGTTTGCTCTGTCCTATTTGTTGTGACACCCCTTCTCGTACGGGTTCTCCTACGTATGGGAAGGGGGTGTTACAGGTTAAATATGAACTGGGGTTTGACCGAGGGGTTATAAATAGTGAATGAGGCCTAATGGATATTGAGTGTGTAGAATAAGACAATAGAACTGTTATCTATGAATTTTGACAGCTTTAGAGTAGTATGTTACGGTAAAAGAAAAATTGATCGAATCGGACCGATTTAAGTGAACCGAGGCCCAAATGGACTCCGATTAGGCTAAAAATTTGTAGGAAGCCTATTTTTAATGTTTTAAAATGAATGGAATTAGTTATAAGTGAAAATAATTAGACAAACATAGAGATGCTTTGGAAAAGTGCAATTGAACCGAAAAACCCAAATTTTGGTTTAAATCGGTAGGACCACCTTGGTTGGACTGGTTTGGTTCATTAGAGGGATATATAAGAAGAGTGGAGGCCAGATTTCTATAGAGAATTCCAGCCAAAACTGACCTCCTTCTTCTTCTTCAAAATCAAATGGTTTTTTTTCACTTTTCCTCCATTTTTCTTCTTCATTTCTCCAATCTTTCCCCAAAATTCAACCTCCTAGACAAATTTCAGCTCCTCTACAATCATATAGAAGTTATTAGAGTCCATTTGGAGCAGTAGAAGTTGGGAAAATCAAGTGTACAAAGTTTATGTCAAGATTTGAGGTATGTGATTTAAGGGTTTTTAATTTAGTTTATTGGTCCCTATAGGGACTTTTGAGGGTTTAGAACACATTTACGATTTTATATTTCATATTGGAGTTTGGTTTTAAAGTTATGTCAATTTTTGAATTCGGCCACCTTAGGGAATAAAAAGGAATGATGGAGTTTTAAGGAGTTATTGTAACACCCCTATACCCTCGGGAAGGGATATCAGGGACATACTTGTACACATGCATACACAATAGTGGAAGTGATAACAATAAATAATTACAAATAAGTTGGGCCCAAACAAAATACTCTTATTATACATGTAAACTATACATATTATAAAAGCTTTATACTTTTTACATGTTCATTTTCGATACATATACAAATACATTTAACATTTACATGTCGATACTATACTTCTGATATACATAATGATGTTACTCAAAACATCCAAAAGAAACTCTATCTTATGCTCAAGGATCAAAACAAAAACTCCTAGTGGCCTTGACCTGCAGATGCCTTCTCATTGGAAACATACACGGAAGCAAACATCCGTGCTAAGCGATAACGCTTAGTGGGGATGAAAAAGAATGCAACGGACTTCTTTCGAAGTCACACAAATATCACATGCATCAAACACGCTCAATACGAATCAATAATCATATAGTCTATCAAGCACACATCCACATGCATATAAACTTTTATTCATCTACAAGTCATATAAACATAATCTCATTCCAAGCAAAAGCATATGCACAGAATAAAACTTATACATCGTCTCTTTTACACTTCAAAGCATGACATAGCCTGATTTTCTTTAGTTGTGGATACGGGACGCTATATAATAAAAACATTTTCGATAGACCGAAGTCACAAAACATTTTCATCTATCTCTATTAAATGACCATTCTAGGAGGTCCACCCGCTTGGCCCAAACGGGGCCAAACATGGGCAGCTGCATTTGATAATCCCTTTATAAGCATGCTTATCTATCCACTGCTAAGGCCAGTCAGGCTGAACATAAAGACTCTATACTCTATATCATATACACTACATCTCTCAAGCATTATAACAAAACTCAATCATGTATAATCAACATCGCATGGCATGTCATGTTCAACAACTAAAAAGCATGTAACATTTAGATTCCATGCATAAACTCTTATATCACATCATAAGTTCACAAATATTTCTCATTCCATTTGCCATCCTTTACACAATTATTCATTGTTACTTTATTAGTTAAATTACCAATCTTAAACATATTCATATGTATTCCCCCATTGATAACTACTTTATAATCATTTAATAACTAATCATGCATAGTAAGTTGAGGGGAAAGGTAAGGGGTTGATCCATGCCAACCATGAGCTCAAAATGAAGAATAAAAGTCTTAGTATGGGTTGTTCTGTCGCGAGGTTGCGACCTGTGTGGCGCTCGCGACAGAGGCTAGCCTCTGGTGCCTCACGAGACTACTTTTTACCCTAAACTTTCATCGCAAAAACCACCCTCTAGACCACATTTTTTGGCATAGTGGTCTCCATAACAATTGTTCCCTAGGATGTTATCATTCAAATGGAATAAATTTCAAGTCTGTCGGACATCTAGAACTCCATATATGATTCAAACAAACTATACTATTCTAGTGAACCCGCCAGAACAGGGTCATCTAGGTTTTAACTACTTTTTGGGATACTTAGAGCTAGAATTAACTCAACCACCCTCTTAGACATTTTTAGCTACGGATCTTAGGTTTCAGATGCAATTTGAATCAACTCAATTGAAGCTCTATAACTCTACTTATAATAGTACAATACACAGAGGTCTGATGATAACTGAACATAATTCACCCACAAATGCACACTTACACATAAAAGTTGTATGCAGATCATCTCACACACACATAATCACTACATATACATATACATATACCATAAAACACTACAAGCAATCAAAATGAACGAAATAAAGATCACACACGATCCATACCTCTAAGACACTTTATCTCTGCTCTTTATGCAACTCCAATCTTTTCCTTGCCTTTATCCACTCTTTTGCTCCCAGCTTGTACCAAAACCCATGCAAGACACTTAGAGTTACTCTTTTCCTCACTCACTTTAAATCAAAAACAAGAATATGTATATAGAAATAGAAGACCAATGCTAGCAAATCAAGTCACTTACCTTCTTAGGAGACCAATCTATTTCTTTACCCAATCTCTTTAAACCAATCCAAATGAATCACTCAAAACAGTCCAAGAAAGAAGAACAAAGAAAGGGCAAAGCAAGGAAACGGCAGAAACCCAATGAAGAAAGAAAGAAAAGAAAGGCAAAAGATCCCAAGCAAATCCAACGTGAAAAGAAAGAAGAAGGCAGATGGTCCAAGCCTATCCAGCATTTACTATTTCATTAAAATTAATTACTTTAATTAATTACATGCACATCTCTTAGCCCACTCAATCTTCTTTTTAATTTTTGACCAAGTGAAAAGCCTTTTATCCATTGGTTAATTGTTCCTTTTTCCAACTCATGTAAAAGTTCCAACTTCTTGCCACTTGTCATACTCCTACAATGCCATGTGTCACAAAACCCATCTCAAGGTCTCTTAAAACCCACTTGTGCAAGCATCTCGCGAGAGGGTTCTGTCGTGCTCGCGACAGAACGCTCGCACCCACACCAACCAGATGTAGTTGGGAAACTGCTGGAGTGTTCTGTCGCACCCGCGACACTTATTGCGCTCACGATATAACTCTCGCACACAACACTTACTTTTTCGAACAAAACTCCGTAATTCTTTTAGGGCCACTTTGGGGTGTTACAGTTATGGCATGGGAAGCATGTTTATGATGTGGAGAACAAGAATCTAAGGTGAGTGGATACATTATCCTTCATTTTCCATTGATTATGTGTGAATTTTAGGTTATATTTAAGTGTGAAAATGAGATTTAGGTATGTTTAAATAAATCTAATGTGATATTTATAACCTATAGACTTAGAAATTCATAATATATAGACTTAACATAGTATATAAATATGATTAGATGAAGCTAAAACATACTGGAATGAAAACTATGGTGTAGGCCGAATGGTTATTAAAGTATTTCCTCAAGATCTAATGATGATTATAGTATATAAATGATGGATATAATGTACATAATATGTTTAAAGCATAATAGAGTGATCAAAAGAATTAAAAGAAATTATAATGAAATGGTAAGGCAGTGGCCGAATGGTGTATAAAGGGTTTAATTAAGATATATGATGAATTGTGCCATATAAATAATATTTATAGCATGTTTAATATGTAAAGAGTATGAATGAGTGATTAAATAAAATTAAAGTGCATGATGTGGAAAAGTGATTCATTGTCCAAATGGTATTAATAAGGAATAAAGTGTGTATTTTGATAATTAATGTAATGTAATAGCATAATATGATTAAGTAATGATTAATGAGCCTGAATGGTATTTATAAGGAATAAAGTGTGTATTTTGATAATTAATGTAATGTTATAGCATAATATAATTAAGTGATGATTAATGTGTGTATGTAAAGTGGTAAGTGAAAATGAAGTGTATGATAAAATATGTGATAAGAATAATTGAAATGGTGATAAAAGTGAAAATGAGTGAAAACGGGACTAAAATGAAGTAAATAGAAAGTTTAGGGGTAAAATAGTAATTTTACAAAAAGTTAGTAAAAAGTGAGCAAGTTGGGTAAAAAGTGTAAGTGTAAGGATAAAATTGTAATTTTGGCAAAATATGGGGTTAAAATAGTAAATTAGTGAAAAAGTCATAAAATAAGGACCTAATTGTAATTTAGTGAAAATATAAGGTTAAAAGTGGAATTAAGTGTAAAAAGGGTAAAATAGTAATTAAATAAGTAAATAAAGGTAAAAGTGTAAAATGGATTGTAAATAAGGTTAAAAGGGTAATTATTGAATAAGTGACGGCAAAATGGTAATTAAGTGGAAAATAAGGACATAAAGGGAATTAGTGAAAAAGAAAGGACATGGATGGCATTATAGTAAATGTAAGGACATGAATGTAATTAATGTAAAAGATGGGACATATATGTAATTAATGGAAAAGTTAGGGACGTAAATGGAACTTAGTGAAAAGATTAAGGACTTAAGTGTAGGTAATTATAATTGGTGGAGTAATTATGGAATATGTATATATTTAATGTAATTAAAGTGATTTAATAAATAATATGGTTAAAATGAGATTAATTAATGAATTTATGTGAATCTTTATATTGAGGAAAGAGTGAATAAAATATTATATTTAATTAATTATATTGCAGTAATGAAAATTTACGCATAAGTGAATGAATGATTTAAATGAGTGATTTAAGGATTAAAATGTAATTTGTGAGTTAATAATAATATTAATAGTGAAATTAATTATAACTAGTGGAATGATTGTAATTATAGTGAATTAAGGTGGTAATATTGGAATTTATGAACAATGTGGGGGGACTATAGTGCAATGTAAAGAGAACATTATAGTAGTTACTAGATGGAAATTTGTATGCTAAATAATTGAGTAGTGTAATAATAAAATTAAATAGTGACAATTTTGTAAATATAAAATAACTAAAAGCTAAATTGTAAATTGACGTAAAATGAGGGATTAAATGGCAAATTGGCAACAATGAGACTAAGAAAGGGATTAAAATATAAATATGCAATTAGGGAGCTAACAATTGTGCGTATCTGATAATTAGTCAACGAACAATTAAGAATCATAGAATTACATTGTTTGATTAATTATTAAACGTGTATTGAATTTAATTGATTTGTGTATACAATGGCTAGTTATGAGTATGTGATTAAAATAAATTAATGATTGAATTAATACGCTAGTGACAATGAAGGATAAATAGGTACATTAGTGGCGTTATTAAAAATAAGTGAAATTTATTGGATTTAAATGTAATTGATTATAACAATGCTAGTAATAATATTTAAGTGTAAATGGAAAAGAAATAGACTACTAAGTAAATGAATAAATCGGTTTTATGTATATGTAAATTAAGAGATGATATTTGGAAATAAATAAATGATAAGGTAGATAACAATGATAATATAAATCAAGTGAAATGGAAAGATAGTGTTTTAAATTGTAAGAAACATAGAGAGATTAAATTGTAAAGTTAATTATTAAGAGGCTATAGTGGATAAAAGTACAGTGTAAATTAATTGAATAAAGGTAATAAGTAGGATTGGCAAATTAAGTGTAGCCAAAATAATTAGAATATTAGAAGTGCTTAATTGAGTATATTGGGAAATAAAGACTTTCATAGTAAAAGTGATAAAGGATAGAGCGATTAATAAATAGTGTTAAGATAAAAGGAAATAGACAGGCCATTATTGTGGATAATAATATAAGTGACCAAAGTCGAATAAGAAATAACATATTAGTAATGAAATTTATAATGACGTATATGTGGACCAGATGAATAGTAAAAAGAGACAGTTATAGGTCAATCGATAGTTATGTGATAAGTGAAAATTATTAAACAAAACGAATGTCTAAGTGAAATGAAATTGATAAGTGACATTGTAAAGTAAAATGATTGATAAGTGTAGAATCGAAATAGTAAAGAAAGAAATAAGATAGTGATTAAAGGATAGTGATAACCACACAAGAATAAATGCAATCGAAATTAATTTAAGTAAATGATTTATTGGAAGATTTAGCATAGTAAATGATATTAACGTAAGAGAGTTAGTGTAGTGTAAAAGAGTAAAGGAAATGTTAGAAACGCCAAGAAAGTAATAGTATTTGATCAGTGTTACTAGTAGTGAAATAATGATAAATTATTAAGTAAGTTGATAAATAATTTAGTATCCGAAATTAAATTGTAATTGAACATACAAATTAAAAGAAGAATCTAATAGATTATTTACAAAGATAAAAGTATTAAAAAGAGATACGTATGGAATTAATCATAAATGATAAACCGAATAAAGTTTTAAGCGATAAGAGACATTAGTGCACGAGATAAGTTAGTGATAATAGGAACGAAAAGAATAAAACCAATAAATAAAGTAAAATACCGAAATTGACAAATAGTAGTGAAATTGATAACCATAAAGATTAACAGTGCAAATGACGGTGAGATCGATAAGTGTAAAGGTTAACAGTGTAAGTGATAGTGAAATTGTTAATGGTATGTTAGCGAATAACGAATTGCAGAGTAATGATAAAGGTAAAGACATTGATTAGTGATAATAGTGGTAATGACAAAGATAAGGTTAGTGAACACCATTAAAGTATGTTATAAATTGTTTAAAACGACATAGAAATAATTGCCTCCATAACCTAAATACAATAAAACCATTAAGTGAACAAGTATGTAGGGTTAGTATGGAAAACTTAGGATAAGTATCCACCACTGGGCATTTTAATGCTCAGCGCATAGTGTGTTAAATGCGCGCAGGTTATAATAGTTAGACGTGGCCGAAGAGGTAGAAGCAATTGAAGATTGAGCAACAGTAAGGACCGAAGGATTTGCATGGCATGTATATGAGCGTAGTTGGGGAAAGCTATAGTATGGATAGGAAATTTATGTGTTAATGTGTTGTTATGTTATTGTGTATGTATTGTTGTGTTCGTTATTAAAAAAAAAAATCAGAGCTTTCAAGTGTATCATCAGTGATTGACAATGTAGTGCAATGTTGTGACATCCAGTATCTGTATTATTTACAGGTATAAGGGTGTTACACTCTCCTTAGCTTAAATAGCCTCCCTCATGGCAAACTCTCATTGGTGGAATTTAACCCTTCACACCCTACAACCATCCTCTACACAACACCTAAGTCTAACCACCCTAACTCACACACACTAACTTAATACATACACTAACACTCTAATAAACCCAATAAACATTCATAAAACACAAAGAAATAACACATGCCAAAAATACATATACATATACTTGCATACAATATGGCTCAAACTACTAGGGTGGGAAACGAGGTGTTACAACTCTCCCCTACTAACAAGAATTTCGTCCTCGAAATTTTTACTTGAACTGAATAACTGAGGGTACTGAGATCTCATCACAGACTCTGGTTCCCAAGTCGCCTCTTCAATTCCATGATACTGCCACAACACTTTAACTAGAGGAACTTGCTTGCTTCTCAACTCTCTTACTTCTCTTGCTAAAATGGCTTTCAGCTCCTCATCAAAAGAATAATCAGATTTAATCCTTATGTCCTGAACCGATAACACATGCGATGGATCCGATTTGTGGCGGCGAAGCATAGACACATGAAAAACATCTTGTAGTTTATCCAAATCCATCGATAAAGCCAACTTATAAGCAATAGGACCAACCTTTGCTAACACTTCGTATGGACCGATAAATCTGGGACTAAGTTTACGATTCTTACCAAAACGCAACACTTTCCTCCAAGGCGATACCTTAAGGAATACTTTGTCTCCAACCTCAAACTGAATGTCCTTTCTCTTCAAATTAGCATAAGAGCTCTGTCTATCCTTGGCTATCTTCAGATTTCGCTGAACCACTCGAATCTTCTCTTCTGTATCTCTTACCATTTCAGGCCCAACAAAAGAACGCTCAATCAATTCCATCCAACAAACCAGAGTCCTACACTATCATCCATAAAGAGCTTCAAACGGTTATATGCCAATACTCGACTGATAACTATTGTTGTAGGCAAACTCCATGAGCGACACATACTTATCCCAACTACCCAAAAATTCCAAAGCACAACCCTCAAGCATAACCTCTAAAATCTAAATAACTCGTTCTGACTGCCCATCTGGCTGAGGATGAAAAACCATACTAAAATTCAACCGAGTACCCAAAACCACTTGCAACTCTTTTAAGAATTTCGATGTAAACCTTGGATCTCGATCTGACACTATCAATAATGGAATATCATGCAGTCTTACCACTTTATTCACGTAAATACTTGCCAATTTATCCATTGAATAATCAATTCTAACTGGCAGAAAATGTGCTGACTTGGTGAGTCCATCCACAATAACAAAAATTGAATCATGCTTCCTCTGAGTCATAGGCAAGCCTGATAGAAAATCCATCGTGATGTCATCCCATTTCCACTGAGGGATGGGTAAAGGGTTGAGCAGTCCCCAAGGAACTTGATGCTCGACCTTTATCTGCTAAGTCAAACACTTGGCCACAAACTCCATAATACCTCTCTGCATCCAAGGCCACTAATAAAATTGCTTCAAATCTCTATACATCTTCTCACTACCAGGATGCATAGTGAAGATCGTAGTGTGTGCTTCAAGCAAAAGCTTCCTCTTTAGCTCATCATTCTCAGGCATGTACAAATGATCTCCAAACATAAGCACTCCATCCAAAACCAAAAACTCAATCCGCTTGCCATCCTAAACTTCCTATAACACTTGCTGTAATTTCATATCGTCTTTCTGGGCATCAATAATCAACTGCCTCAAAGACGGCTTAGCTTTCAATTGGGCAACCAAGGCCCCTTCCGAATCCAATTTCCACTTATAATGCTTCAATACCAAAGCTGACATTGATTTTTGACTCAAAGCATCAGCAACCACATTTGCTTAACCCGGATAGTATTCCAGAATGCAGTCATAATCCTTAAACAACTCCAACCAACGGCATTGCCTCATATTCAACTCTTTCTATGTGAGGAGATACTTCAAACTTTTGTGGTCCGTGAAAATTCTACATGTCTCCCCATACAGAAGATGCTCTTTATGTTTGCTCTCATTCCTCGAGTAAACCAGAATATCATCAATAAATACCACAATAAATCGGTCGAGATAAGGCCTAAACACTCTGTTCATCAGATCCATAAAAGCCACAGGTGTATTGGTCAAACCAAACGGCATCACAAGAAACTCATAGTGGCCATATCGCGTCCAAAATCCAGTCTTAACCACATCTGCATCCTTAACCCGAAGCTGATAATACCTAGACCAAAGATCAATCTTAGAAAAGATTCCCGCACCTCCAAGCTGATCAAACAAGTCCTCAATCCTAGGTAATGGGTACTTATTCTTCACAGTAACCTTATTAATCTGACAGTAGTCAATGCACATTCAAAACATCCCATCCTTCTTCTTTACAAACAAAACCAAAGCTCCCCAAGGAGATATGCTGGGTCTAATAAAGCTTTTATCCAATAGCTCTTTTAATTGAGTTTTAAGTTCTCTCAATTCTACAGGAGCCATTCGATAAGATGCTTTAGAAATAGGAGCAGTACCCGGCACTATCTCTATGGACAACTCCACTTCCCTCGCCGGAGGTAACCCAGGCAATTCACTAGGAAACACATCCTCAAACTCCCTAACCACTGGGATATCCTCAATCTTAACTTGACTGCGCTTAAAGTCCAATACCAAAGCCAAAAATGCCTCACAGCCTTTCCTCATAAATCTCCTAGCTTGCATGGCAGAATAACATTCCCCAAAGAACTCGAGCCTAAACCTATAATTACAACCGAAGACTGATCTCTATCCGACAATACAACCATCTTCCTATGACAATCTACCACTGCTCGATGCTTACTTAACCAATCCATTCCCAAAATCAAATCAAAATCCCAAAAAGGCAAATCAATCAAATCCGCTGGGAACTGTATACCTTGAACCAACAGAGGATAGTCCCTAAACACTCTACTCACATTGACACAATGCCCTAAAGGACTGGTCACACAGATCTCATAATCTAACTGATCAATATCATGCAACTTATCAAATAACTTCTCAGAGCATAAATATGAGTGTGTGGAACCAGGATCTATTAGAGGATAAATCTCAGTGTCACAGAGTAGAAACTTACCTGCATTCACATCGAGCGCATCTTGCTCATCACGAGCTCTCATCGCATAGGCCCTTACTAGCACCATCTGAGGACGATCTACTGACTCTGATGGTGCACCCTCTCTAGGCCGACCATCTCGACCCCTACCTCTGCCTCTGCCTCAACTAGCATGAGGAGCATTAGTGTAGACACCGGGTCCTGAGGCAGCCAAGACCGAAGTTACCCAATGATGAGAATGATGCCTATTCATAAGCAAAAGACAAATATAAGTGATGATTTCCTCGAAAAAAAAGAGATACTTTTCATTTTTAAAAAAATTAAAATTAAAATAAAAAAAAAATCTTTGGGGCTGTGTTGTGAGGCCCATCTCATGCGTGAGATGCAGCCTCACATTGGTGGGGCCCATCTCACTAACGTGAGATGCAGCCTCACGTTAGTGAGACCTACCTCACGCGCTACCCTGCCTCCAGCGCCTCTTTTCCCCTTATTTTTGGGATTTTATTGGAAATTGCAGGCGGCATGTCTGATTTGGAAAGGAAAAACCTGATTTCAAAAAGGGAATCAACGGTTTTTGGAGAATGGATATACCTAGGGAAACCCTAACTCTTCACTGAGATATAAAAGAATTAAAGTTTAAAAACTAAAGGGGGGGAGGTTATTTTTAAAATGGAAAAAATAAAAACACAAAGAGAAAAGTTTTTGAGAGCAAGAAAGTGATTTTTGGTTCTCAAAGCATTCTGAGGTTGTTCTTGAATCCAGGAAACTAATTCCTAACATTTGAGATTCAATCATCTTTAATCTTTCATTTCTTTCTTTACTTAACATTTATTTAAAGTTTTGCTTTGAGTCTCTATTTTAGTTTTTCTTCTCAAGCAAATCAACAAGGAAACCAGAGCTTCTTAACTTGCAATCTAAAATCATATCCGAGGGTAAATACTGGGTTAAACCTCCTCTTCTTTCATTGTATTTTATTTTATTTCCTGTTTTTCTTTATTCAGTTTCCTATGATGTATATATTGTATATACTTGTTATTTGGTCTCATTAATTTGTGTATTGTATAAATGTTGTTGTTTGTACGCAAGCATGGATCTTAAATATTTATCATGATTAATCTACATATTTGTTGTTCTATTATGCATGTTTTTGATGATATATTATCACGTTTAATAAGTCTGGTAAGTTTACTCTGTTCGTCTCTATTTTTCGTTTGTCTGAGCAGTGTCTTCATTTTTTCCCGGGATCATGACTTTTCGATTTAGATAATGTTCCATGTCTGAGTCGTTCTTTTGGTTTCCCGATCGGATATGTGACTGCCCGTCCGTATCAGCCCCAATCGTCCGCTCGGTCGCGACCCTCACAGATGAGCCGTGAAGGCATTGTATGGCCCATGCAATGCATGCACGAGTCGTGCACATCTGGCCCCTCACCCTCTTCAGCTCTCTATTTTTTCTATTTTGCCTGAATGCCCGAACGTAAAATGCATGAAATGAGATATAATTTTACTCCGTTTTATCTTGCATATTTCTATCCTAACTCACTTTGTTATTTTTCCATTTTTTACTCTATTAATAATCATTAATGCTATTGTTGTATTATTTGGAAAGTTTTAAATTTTTTTGGTTTCCTTAATTAGTTTATTTATTAGTTTTTATTTAATTATTTGTTCATATATTATTCATTTAATTACTTTACTAACATTTATTTTATTTTTGTGTTGTTGTCTCAAATTTGTTTATTTGTGCGAGTTATATTTGTGCACGGGATGGAGGATCGGGTGATTAAAGACCTTCGAATTTAGGGTTTGCATTTTTAATTATTGTATTTCCTTTTATTATTTCAACTTTATATTGCATGTAAAACTGTGTATAGCACCCCCGACGCCGCCGCTGGAAGGACACCGGTACGCTACGCGACACTCACACGGAAGCATACATGCGCGATAGCGGAAGCATACAATAACAATACTGATAAACTTAACATTGAATTAAAATATAAAATATATAAATAAATACATCATTCAGAATTACACAAGGGTGCTTAACAAAAATTACATGAGCCACTAATCAAAAGAATACATATACAAAAAGAGTACAGGAAGAGTACAAAATAAATAAAGACTCTACTCCTAGTGGCCAACCCTGCAGATGCGCAACTCGAGTGGAACCCAAAACCTGCCACCAACACGGGGAAAGAGCCCCGTGCTAAGCAATAATGCTTAGTGGGGAGGAACAAAGATAATACAACACTAAACAATAATATCATGCACTAACACATAAATATAAATATAAATATATATATATATATATATATATATATATATATACATCAACATACTGAAATATCTAAGTATTAGAGGACAGAGATATATAAGTCACTTCACTATATGAAATCAAAACTTGATAACAGAAAGCAATAAGCAATTATACTAACTGGAATCACTCCAACTATCATGCACTTCACTAAACAAATGCCAAACACTTCAAATAATAGCCTAAATTTCACTGGTGGTGGACACAGGAACACTACACGGCAGACCGAAGCCTCAAAACTTTTATACCCGAAGGTAGTAAGGGAGACCGGAGTCTCAAAATATTTTCACTAAGACCTTAACGGAGGTCAACCGAAATCACTCGACCCATAGCGGGGCCAACACTGGCAGCTGCACTCACTAACCCTTTATAAGCATGCTTATCTATCCACAACTTTGACACTTCAGGCCTAAAACACTTACTCTAAACATTTAACACTAAACAAGGTCAAAAGCTAAAGTCCAACACTAACATGTCATTACTTATTAACACAATTCAAAAACATCAATACACTTGTATAAAAATACAAAACATAACTTACACAGTACGAAAAAGCCATGCAAAGAGAGAGAAAAAATCATTTAGGCAAAATAGAGCAGAACAGGCAGGAGAAGGGGCTTACTGTCGCGATCGCGACTTGTGTCACACTCATAATAGTAGCCTCAGTGCTACAGGCTAGAAGGGGCTGTCGTGACTCATGTCGCAATGCACGAAACGTGATAGCGGGAAAATGGGCCAGCACGAGTCGGGCAATGGTGCACGACTCGTGCTGGCCTCCACTGCTTGAACACGAGTTATGATGAAATGCACGACTCGCGCACAAGCCCAGCTGCCAAGCTGCACACCATGTCGAGCAGGAGTCTCTACCGAGCAGATGATCAGCCAAACGCTGAACGAAGCTCATCTTGCTGAGGGGCAAAATCGAGCTTCTTCACGACTCGTGAAGATGCTTCATGTGTCATGAAGAAGACGAACTATCCTTCACGACTCGTGAGGGATTTTCACGTGTCATGAAGGATTGCTTGCCGAATGCTCAAATCCGCTAGGGTAATCTTCATGACTCGTGAGGGATTTTCATGTGTCGTGAGGAGTGCATCCGAGCAGGCCGCGAGAAGCTAGAAACAAGCGGCTTTGTCGCGCTTGCGACAAGCGTTGTGATCGCGATAGAGTTGAAATTTCCAGTTCCTCAGCACAAAATGCATTTGTTTAACACCAAACCAAACACAATCCATCACTCAGACAAACATAGACACTTACCTCATCGCTGGAATACCTCCAAAACATGCCCATAATCATGTATAACACAATAATCATACACTTAAACTCTTGAAGATCAAAGTAACTAAACAAACCCAGAAACTCATGCAAAATCTATACTCAATTAATTCAACATAACATGCAAATCATCCTCATCAAAGCACTAACATACAATTCCAATTTCATTACCCAAACATACACATGCATTTAAACATACTCACACATAATCCATGAGAATAGGGAAACTAATTTCCAGATAAAACACATCCAAAAATAGAGCTCCCAAACCAAAACACAAAAGAAGCCAACTCCCAAAATAGAACACATCAAAGACAGAACTACCAAACTAGACAAAGAAGCTTTAATCCAACTCCTTCAGAAATCCCACTTTTTCCTTTCCCTTGTTCTTCCTTCTCTCCTCCATTTCTTGCATAAAAACCCAGCCACAAACACACTTAATCAAGCCATGCATTCATTCTTCCAAAACCAGAAAATAAGGAAGAAGATGAAGAACACAAAGCAACCCAATCACTTACCTTTCAAAGCCCAGCTCATATTCAGAAATCCAACCTCAAAGCTCAAGGTTCACGTTAGGGCAAAGCAAGAGAGAGTAAGAAAGAAATTAATATGAAGGAGAAGAAGAAGAGGAAACGTGAGCAAGAAGAGAAATTCTACTTTTTCCTTGCTTCCCTATCTCCTTCACTCACTTCACAATCAATGCTCCCACCTACCTAAACCACATGGTATAATCCTATTGGACCAAAGAATCCACTTTGACTTTCATGATCCAAGGCACCATACACTCTACTCACAAGATAATTTCTTTAATAAACACTTAAATCCTTGATACAATACACATAATCCACTAAATAATTTCTTTACTTAACATTTTTAATGAATTTTGCAATTAAATCCTTATTATCAAAATTTCCTCATGCATAATTTACCGAAATACCCTTAATTTTCTGACTTAGCACGCGAGTTTCGACTATGCCCTTTTTGGGTCGTTACAATTACTCCCCCTTAAAGAAATTTCATCCTCGAAATTTTTCCGCTATCCGTAAATCTAACAACCCAAATACAAAATGAACATATCAAAAGCTAAGAACACAAATGTAATGCGCGCTAAACCCCGGAGCGCCCCGAAGACCCGCTTTTAGGGCGATCAGGATTAGGTTCATTAAAACTTACAAACGAATTAGAAGTGCGTCTATATTGGGCAACAAGGAGATTTCTTAGAGTGGTCACCCACTAGAACATTGGGAAGGGTCGTCTAGCCTCAGCGAGCCTAAGACGGCGCATACATATCCATTTTGGGTAAGCCAAGAGGATCTTGCAGGTGCCAACCCAATAGAACATTAGGATGACCCTCTAACCTCATGGAACCTAGGATTACACAATGCGTAAATAACCATTTTGGGCAAACCAGAAGGATCTTGGAGGTCTCAGCCCAATAGAACATTAGGATGATCCTCTAACCCCCTAGAGCCTAGGATTATGTAGAATAGGCCTTTTGGTGGGGAATAAGAGATATTTTGGAGGTTCCATCCCAATAAAACATTGAGATGGACCTCTAACCTCATTGAGCCCAAGACCGGAGTGGGTTCGGGACTTCTCATTTATTTCTACCTTGATTAATATTATAATTAAGTTTTGAATTCATTATTTCATTAACTTTCCATACAATACAGTTAATTAAAGTGCAATCCATCCAAGTAGATAAAGCAGCAAATTGACACAAAATAAAATACACGAAAATAAATTACAATAACACTAGGAGCGGAATACAACCCCCATTATAAAATGATAGGTAAATCATAAAGAAAATTGGGATATTCATTGAAATGAGGACATTCGTCCTGCCATGCATATTTATTACAAGTCGATTTTTTAGAAGTGTCGGTTTTATTGGCTAAAAACAGGATTTTGGCCCCCAATTTTCAAAAATCCCAAATTAATTACTATAAAACATTTGGCCATTTTTGCTTTAACGAGATTGAAACAATTTTCATAATAAAATGAATAAAAAAAAGGGTAAAAAAAGAACGAGGATGGAAATCCTCAGATTGGCGCAACCACCATTATTAACAACTCCAACTCCAAAATGGTTAGATAATAACTTATAAAAATAAACATGTCAGTGTCAAAATCAAGAATAAAGTAAAGTAAAGAAAAGCAAAATAACAAGAAATTTTAAATGAAATGAGTTAAAAGATAAAAGAAATAGAAAAGTAAAAGAAACAAGTTAAAAACATGGGAATCTGCCAAGGGACGGCCTTCTACACATTACCGACAGGCGTCCCTGGTGTGACCGGCAGATGGAGTGGGGCGTCATACATGTCTCGTCTCTCAAAATAGAGACGGGCCTCGGTGACCACTCTGCCCGTCTGATTCCTGAAAATCAAAAAAAAACCTCAAAACTTCAATTGAAATTCTTTGTTAAATAAAAAGATCTTATTAAAAACGAGAACAATTAATATAACTCAATTAAATTACACAAATATTAATCCAAAATGTTTACCCTCAGATTTTACCTTTTAGGTGGATATCGAATGACTTCGGTCTCGCTCGTTTCACAAGGATCGAAAAAATGGATCAAGAAAAGAAAATTTATATTTTTCTTTCTTGAGAATTTGATAGCGATTCAAATATTGGAAATAGCCGGATTGAGGGAAATGAATGAATTTTGTTACCTCAAATTAGCTCAATTCGCGAATAAAAATTGAAAAAAGTAGAAAGATTGAAAGAGTTTTTATGGAATAAAATAACTCAAAATAGAGATCTTGAGAAAAACTATTAAATTCGAATTTTGGTAAATTGCTCACAAAAAGATTTTTCCCTTAAAAATTTGCTAACCCCCCAAAAATTTTGCTAACCCTAAATAGTGAAATTTAATCCACTATTTATAGAGTTTAGAAGATAATTGGGATAAATATCAATTTAAAGTTTGAATTTGAAAAGGATTTTTAAAATTCAGTTTTTACCAAATTAATTGCCCTAATCCCATTCAAATTCGAAAGATATTAAACTTATCAGATCAAATTTTGCAAAATCCAGCATTATCTAATCAGATCCACGTCCATCGGTCGTCCCAATATCTACCGATAGGAGTCGGTAAGAAGGGTACGCATGGTAATCTGGATGACAGACGGACCGAGGCACGGGACTAGGGATGGGCGTCTCTATGCGGACACATGTCCGTCGCTCGTACTATAGACGGCCGTCTCTACAACACAAGAGACGGCCCATCTCTCAATGCTAGAGGCAGGGAACATCAAACAGAGATGGGTGTCCCAACTCCGAAGGACTTCCCGTCTGAGGAGCAAAATCTCAATTTTTAAGCTAAATTTCCCAAAATCTTTGAAAATCTCACGCTATAGAGAGAAAGACTTTAATCCTTGTGAAACCGAAAGATGAAAACCTCCAAATTCCATCCATTTATCCGAAAATAGACATTGGTCTCTTCATCGGGTAACTCTGACCTGGACTGCCTCAGGGCACGGTGTTTACAGTTGCTCCCAATTTTGGGGAAACTAGTGCACTAGTGCCTAGATGAGCCAAAATTCAGAGAAGAAGGAGGGAAAGAAATGCACACCTGAGGCAGTCCTTACCTCCTTGCCGTGTGGAATGTTACGACTTGTTGCCGTTGAGCTGTAGTGCTATCCGACTGTGGCTTGTTTGCTATGTTTTCTATCGCATTGTCCCGCTCACCTTCGATCGGCTTGCACAGCGTTTATGGGACGCTGTATTCTCCAACCACAATCTCGTTGTGATCCATTCTATTGCGTGTGCCCCGCTGTCCTTGTCTTAGCATGCACGATGGCTGATCTGTCCTACTGGCCTCGTCTCGGCCCGCACGGTGTGAGGTGAAGTGTTGTCTAACTGCATCCTCTGTTGCGATCTGTTCTATCGCATGTCCCCCGCTAACCTCATCTCGGTCTGCACGGTGGTTGGTCTGTCCCGCTAGCCTCATCTCGGCCTGTGCGGTGTGAGGTGAAGTGTGGTCTAACTGCATCCTCTGTTGCGATCTGTTCTACCACTAGTGTTTTGCTGGCCTCATCCCGGCTCGCGCAGCTTTTTTGAGATGTAGTACTCTATGACTATGACCTTTGTTGCGATCTGTTATATCGCTGGTGATCCGCTAGCCTCATCTCGGCCTGCACGGTGTCGATGAGATGCAGTACTCTCTGACTACAATCTCGATTCGCAGTCTGTTCTATCGCTGATGCCCCGCTAACCTCATCCTGGTCTGCACGGAGTCTGATTTGTACCGCTAGCCTCGTCTCGGCTTATGGACTTCCCTTGCTAACCCCCATCCGATCTGCAATATAGAGTTGGTTGAATGTAATCTTGAAGGACATAGCGTTTGATCTGTTTATCCTTCCTTTTGACTGCTGGTCATTTTTGAATTGGTGTAAAACCATGTTCCTGTATTGTAAGAGATTCTTGTTAATTCTTGCGCAAATTAACTTGACTAGTAGATTTATGAACATTTTTATGTTGCCATTTATTATTTATCATCTTTTTTTATTATATGATCAATTGTCTTTTTTTAAGAGAAAGTTAAGTGATAAAATGATAAACATAAAGAAATGACCTACAAATTTAACAGGTTAACCATAAATGTTTTCCACTAAAAGGATAAATTTTGTACAATATACAAATGTGATTACAATAATGAGAATATAAAATATAGAGCCAAAAGAACTCCCTGAACAGTCGATAGTGGTGGATAATCTGAGGGCTCCTCTTTTGGATCATCATCGTCATCTAATAGATGGACTGGCTGGCCTCGTGATGACGAAGCAGAGGATCCCGCGCCTAAAGCAGATGGCTGACTGGGAGGGGCTGATGGTCCGGGCTGCTGGGTAGCTGAGCTCTGGCTTGTTGCTGGTATTTGGGAGGTACTGCCACCGGTACAGACAATGGCTACACTCTTGCTGAGTCCTACTGCTGGAACTGGACCTGAGCATACCCATCGAGGAAGGGTTGTGCACATACTGTCATGAACTACAGTGTATCTGTAACGACCCCCCCAACTCTTTGAAAGCATCGCCCAGCCGAAGGGTATAATATGTGGAGGTGGTCCCCATATGCCTCAGTCTATCCTCTGTCTGCTCTCTAAACTCCCGGATGGACTGGGCGATGGGAGGTATGGCACCCTCCCGAACCTGAATCCTGAACCTGAGGGCCTCGACTGACTCATCCCCTCTGGGTCACCTCATCCTGGGAGGCCCTTATGTCCTATCTCAACTGACTCGCGAGCCTCTCCTGCTCCTGTCTCAAATGATCGATGAGCCTCCCCTGCTCCTATATGATACCCTGTTGCTGATCCAGTCACTCTAGCATGACCCTATCTCACTCCTTGAGCTGCCCGAGAAGGGTCCTGTCTCTCTCCTCCTGTCTGCGCTCGAAGGATACGAACATAGAAGTCAAAATTGCAGTGAGATCTGGCTATGCTGGGTGAGTTGATGGTGTTGATGGAGGAGGAGCTGACTCTGGTGCCCGCTTTAGAGGTGGAGGAAGTAGATGCCCCCGGGTCCCCTGCTCTAGCATACGGATGGAATCTCTCAAGCGCCCGGGGAACTGTCCGCTGTACACTCGATGGCGGAGGAGGAGTAGGACTCCGTACCCCCTGTACTGGGGGAGTACCAAACAAGTCATCCATGGTGAACTCAATCCCCATGTTAGAAGTTGTACGAGGCTGCTCCTCCTCGGGCTGTGGCTGCGGAGGCTGACCCTCCTGGTAGTCTGGGTGCTGGGGAGGCTGGTCCTCCTGGTGTTGTGGGTGCTCTGGAGGCTGCTCCTCCATCTGAGGCTGATCCTGAGGCTGCTTCTCTACTAGCTCTAGCGAGGGAAGGCCAAATGCACGCCTAGTCTTGTGAATAGTGTGAAGTCTGTATGTCTCAGCCTGACCCTGTATCGGTACTACCATACCCATTGTGATAGCTGACGGTGCATCCACGTAAATTCTCTCATCTAGAGCATGCCCAAAGATATCCGAACGGACGCCCAAACTCAAAAGTAGCCTGGTAATCACTCCACCAACATACACTACAGGGGCTGTTCCCCTAGACACTCTCGCCAAGTTAACCAAAATCTCATGGCTAATGTTGAGCCGCTAGCCTGCAACCATGGCCCATAAACTCCAAATCTCTGCGGCGTTGAGGGACCTCGGGTTACCAGCTCACCCCTGATAGGAGCTGGATAGAACCCTATGAATGTAACGAAGAGCCTATGATGAGAGTACGGTACTCTTTGCCATATCATGGTCATACGGCATTCCCGGTAAGGCAATGACCGCCCAGTGGTGGCATCTGATTGCTCTCTAGGGCACTATAACATCATGCTCACATGGAAGCCCCATATCCTGCATGAAACACTGGCGAGTAACACTATACTGGTGGCCCTCAATCCAGAATTGGATAACGCCAGCCTTAGTATTGGATCTTTAGACCCCCCATACTGCAATGTAGCAAGGAAATACCGAACCATCTCCGGATTGGTCTGGAAAGCCGGTGTCAGAAACTCAGTCCATCCTGCACTCGCTATCAGAGCATCGACCTTGTCCACCATCCCTAGGGCCTCAAGGAATGGCCTAGAGATGAAGTGGCTGGCCCAAAACTGTACTTGCGCCAGCGCTACATACCTCTGCCTGGCCTCGACACTCATCCAATCCGGGGCCTGAGGCTCAGGCTGATCACGCGGAATATATCGTCATGGTGGCATCCTGGAAAGAAAGTAAACAATTAGTTTAGCATCGTAGTCACCAACGGACCTAACTTAGGAAATAAAAATTTGGGCAACATCCCGGCAGAAATGTGCCTAAACCAAAAATTAAAAAATTTGGGCAGCACCCCGGCAATGGTGTGCCCAACCTCCTGCATAAGAAAATAGAAAAGCACAAGGGACAGGCCTCGGACCCCAAGCAACAGTACAATACAATTGGATTAAAAAATTTGGGCAGCACCCCAGCAAGGGTGTGCCCAACTTCCTACATAAAAAGCGACAACGAGGGACAGGCCACAGGCCCCAAGCGACAGTGCAATATATTCTGAATCTTAATACTAGTTCCAATGTGCATGCATTCCTAGGGCCATGTCTTTACATCTAACTAAAAATTGATCAGAAAAATATCACATTCTATTCATTTACACTACACATGCGTTTATCATTAATTGTTCTCAAAATAGCATATTACCTTACTCAAAACATGTCTATGCATTTTATATCTAACCATCCTCAAAATCAACCAAAGAAATAGCATATTACTTACTCTATGCATTTAAAATTGATTAAAAATTACACTTTAAATTACTTTATACATGCACTTAAAGTTAAAAGAACAACATTTAAAAAAATTAACTAAACAATGGCATTTTAAATTCAGGTAAAAATAAACCATGCAAAAATAGATTAAATTAGGCTATTTATGCAAAAGATAAGATAAAATAGAGTAGAAGAGGATTACATTTTACTTACATAAAATAAAGAATAAATAAAAAAGGAAAGTTGCTTACTAACCTAGAAATTGCAGAAAAAATGAAACTTGACGAGAATATAGAAAATATACTTCCTAATGTTCCCGACCACGCAAGGAATACTATGGTGCAATCAGTGTCAAAAAAGGACTAAAATTGAAGAAAATATGAGCAAAAAAAAAACAGAATGTGGGCATCGGTTAGCAGAGCAAAATGAAAAGGAAATAGAAAAAAGAGACTGCCATCCCATCGGCACCCTCCTTCTTATATAGAATTTACTTACAGACGGGCTATCCGTCTCCAGGAGCGAGCGACGGGAATGCAGTCTGTCTTTCAAGATTCCGTTTTTAACTCTCATTAATTACCTAATTAATTTTCTTTTGATGTGTGTGATATGCATGATGATGATGCACAGATCTGCCAAGTGGACAAATGATAGACAGGCTTGCCTTCTAAAATGAGGCACGGGAAGGCCGTCGGTAAAGCAATTCTATAAACTTTACCATTTTCTTGGACTTCGTGCTTTCTCACTTATTCTAACTTTTGCAATAAGTTCCTTCATTTGGTTTTTCCCCTTTTCTTCCTTATTTCCTTTGCTAGTTTTAAACTTTCATCCGTAGGACTTGAGAAATGTCTTCTGCCACTATTGCCAGGATGCATCGAATTCTGGATGATCCACAAACTTGGGAAAACTCTTCCCTGACTCCATTTTCTAGTCTGAAATTCTTGTGGAGGGTCAAAGTGGATTATAACCTTCTTTTGGTTGTGGCTCGTTTTTGGGACCCGCGATTTCATGTCTTCATGTTCACCTACCAGGAGCTGTGCCCCCTACCTGAAGAGCTTACTACTATTACCAGGACCTGGTATCCACCTAGCACCCTACCTTGCATTCCCCGCTGCGGTCTGGTTTAAGCTCGAGATGTAGCACTGGCTTTAAGCATTGCCCTGTCTGACTCTACTCGTCTAGTTCCTCAGGGCCCTACATTTGCCTTAGAACCCCTGATTGAGGCACTGGATGAGTTCTTCGACATTCCTTCATACAGCCTAATTGTCATCTTTCTTTTTTTGCTTGATGAAGTATCTAATTGTGACTTCAGAGGAACTTATTGGAGACCCCGTATGTTTGGAATTTTGGACGACTTTCATCGCGGGCTGACCCCTTTTCCACTGATCCTTGCTGAGACCATCATAGGTCTTGATTCTGTCCATGCTGGATCTTCTACTACTTTCTCTGGAATCCCCTTATTACTCCAGGTAAGTCATTGTTTTAAAAGGTAGTGCATCCCTTGTGGATTTTCACACTAGCTTTTCTTAGCAGGAAGTGTGTCCTTTTCGGATTTTCACACAACCCTATGCCTTACTTTTGCCTGAAGTGAACCCAATTCGCTTCAGCGACTTTTTCTTTGCCTTGTTATCTTATTTTCTTTGGCTTTTATTTTTACTTGTTTCCCCTTTCAGATATGGTTGCAGGAGAAGTTGAAGCTACTATCAGAGCCACCCCCTAGGGTTATCGCTAAATACTATTCGAGACATTTCCTTCCACGATAATGGCTGTACTCATTTGCGACCTCTGATGAAGGCATTGCCAGATTTAGCGAATTATAGGATGAGGATATTAGCTTCATGCATGCTTGGCTTCCACTATCTAGTTCAGTAATCGATGGATCCTCAGGATGCATTCCCTTATGTGGGCTTTGCAAGACTACTTTCTACATTATGGTCCACTGTGCTCGTCAACTCGGGATGACTCAGGATGTGGTGAGGCTCCCTTTATCCTTTCAAGGCGGAGTCTTTCTTGTAGCTTTTGCCTCTCGCTATCATGAGTTGTGGAGCCAAATTCCATTGAAGACTATCATACCTCCCTTTAGGAATCTCTCTGTTACCTCCACTAGTGCGTACAAGAGGTGGGTACTTAGCCTGACATCTGATAACAGAACACGACGACTTAGGCATTTGGCCGGCGAGAGTAGTACTAGGGCATAGTTTAGCCTTGCATGCATTTTGAGCAATATGTTTCTTTTTAAAGCAGAACTAGACAACGATGTAAATGAATAAATCAAGTCTTATTTTATTTCACAAAATTGTACAGTTCAGTACGATTTCAACATACATGATCATTTTTGGCACTAATTCAATTATGCAGAACTACATTCATTCATGGAACCAAATTTTGATAGCACCAACTCCTGTTACCAATCAGCCCTCTTGGGTTTTCTTGATTGGACATTTTCTCTCAAGCCTCTAATTTTTGACCAGGATGCCTTTTTTTGGTTTTCACCCTGACGAGGTACCTAACTTTAGCAAGGCCGCCTTTTTTTTTTATTTTCGACCCGCGGGGCTTTTATTCTCTTCTTTTGATTTTATTGTCTTTAGCCATGGAACCTCTTGAGTCTGTCCACATTGACCGGCTCCTTAAATTCGTTGCCATCACTATCTCACAAGATCGCCGCAGCTTTTGATAGCTGCTTCTTGAGGATGAACGGACCTTCCCACGTGGGCCTGAACTTCCGCCTTATGTCCGGCGCGCCTGGTCTCATCTATTTGAATACCAGGTCTCCCTCTTTCAATGGATGCTTCTTGACTTTCTTGCCGAATGATCTGGCAAGCCTCTTCTGATAGATCTGATTATGATAGTAGGCTCTCAACCTGTTCTCATCTAGCATGTTCAGGTGTTATAACCGTTGTTGTGCCCATTCGGCCTCCGGAATATCAGCTTCCATAACTACCCTCAGTGACTTGAGTTCGACCTTGACCGGCAATACTACCTCCGTCCCATACACCAAAGAGTATAGTGTAGCCCCTGTAAATGTCCTGATGGTTGTTCTATAACCCAGAATGCAAAAGGTAAATTGTCTGCCCAATTTTTGTAACTCTAAACCATTTTGGCCAAAATCCTCTTGACATTCTTGTTGGCGGCTTCTACTGCCCTGTTGGCTTGAGGACGATACGGAGAAGACTTGTGATGCTCAATACCATATTTCTGGAGTAACTTCTTCGTTTCGGCCATGAACTGGACCCCATTATCGGATACCACATGGTGTGGAAGGCCATACCTACATATCAAGTTCTTCTCGATGAACTTTGCCATATCCCGAGCATCCACCTTCTTAAAGGACTCAGCTTCTACCCACTTGGTAAAATAGTCAATGGCGACAATGATGTATCTATGTCCATTGGAAGCCGTAGGACGGATTTCCCAAATAATATTAATCCCCCAAGCTGCGAACGGCCAAGGCGATGTCAAATTATGCAATTCTGAAATAGGAAAGTGCCTTAAATCTGCGTACTGTTGGCATAACTGACACGGTTTTACATACTTCGATCAATCATTATCCATGGTGAGCCAGAAGAATCCTTGTCTCATAATCTTTTTAGCCAATGTTAGCCCATTCATATGGGCTCCGCATACGCCGGCGAGCATTTCTTCCATTACCCTCTTGGCATCTTTCTCATCCAGACACTTCAACTGGATACCATCAGCCTGTCGTTTGTACAATATCCCATTTATACAGATGAATTGAGTAAACAACTTGCGAATCATTCTCTGATCTTTTTCGGTAGCTTCTTCTGGAAAGGTTGCATTTTCTAGGTAGTTCATAATGTCATAATACCACGGCTTCCCATCTGCTACTTCTATTTCCATGACTGATTTAGATTCGAAGCTAGGTCTCTTAGAGCTAGAAATCAAAACCGGCCTCATAACTACCCCTTCTGGATTGTCCCACATTGACACTAAAGTGGCGAGCGCATCGGCCATCAAGTGCTTGATGTACGGCATTAGCCTTTCTTCTGTAACAGCCCATTCGCCTCGATTTGATTGATCACTAGGGATGAATCACCAAACACTTCCACGTTCTTTGCCCCCAAGGTTATTAACGCTTCCAACCCAAAAGTACATGCTTCATACTCGGCCTCATTGTTGGTGGCCCTGAATCTCAACTTCTTTGCCAAGGGAAGCTTCTCATCATTCAGGGTTGTCAGAATAACTCCTACTCCTGCCCTTTTGCCATTAATAGCTCCGTCAAAGTGCAATTGCCAACCCTGCACTGCTATAGCTGCCACATCCTCATCCGAAAAGTTGAACTCGTATGAGTCTCCTTGAATTGGGTGTTCTGCTAGGAATTTAGCCACTGCACGCCCTTTGATAGTTTTTCGAGTAATATACTCTACATCAAATTCTTGTAGCAGCAACAACCACCTACCCATTTTCCCAAGTAAAGATGAAGCTTCGTGCAAGTATCTTAAGGGATTCTGCTTCGCTACTGTCTGTACCTTGTAGGAATGAAAGTAATGCCTCAACTTCTTAGAGGCCCAGATTACCGTAAGGTAAATCTTTTCTACTTCTGTATACTTAACCTCATAAGCTAAGAATTTCTTGCTAAGGTAGTAAACAGTAAATTCTACTGCGAACTCGTCTTCCTGGGCCATCATGGCACCTACAGAACTATCTTGTATTGCTAAATACAAAATCAGTGGTTTGACTGGCTACGGTGATCTCAACACCAGTGGATTCAGCAGATACTCTCTGACAGTATAGAAAGCCTTCTGACAATCTTTGTTTCGTACTACTAGTTCATCTTTTCTAAGTAGTTTGAAAATTGGTGAGTAGATCGAAGTAAGCTTAGCGATAAACCTACCGACGTACTGCAATCTGCCCAAGAAGCTCCTTATGTCTTTTTCCTTCCGTGGTACTTGCATTTCTCTAATGGCCTTAACCTTATCTGGGTCAATCTCGATACCCCTCTGGCAAACTACATGTCCTAGCAGCTTCCCTGATGTGACTCCAAAGATACACTTCTTAGGATTCAATCCCAGATTGTACTTATTTATCCTCTAGAAGAACTTTTCCAAGGCTTCGAAATGACCTTCTCTAGTGGTCAACTTGATCATCATGTCATCCACGTATACCTCCACTTCTTTATGGATCAAGTCATTTAATATTTTTGTCGTTATCCTCTGATAAGTGGCTCCTGCATTTTTAGGCCAAAAGGCATTACTCGGTAAGCATACATCCCCCATTCCGTGATGAAAGTTGTCTTAATTCGGTCAATTATTTTATTGAGAATTTGATTGTAACCCACATAACCATCTCCAAAGCTATACATCTCGCAAGCAGCAGCGCTGTCTATCAACATATCTATATGGGGCAACGAAAAGTTATCTTTTGGACAAGCCTTATTCAAGTCCCCATAATCTAAGCATACCCTTACCTTGCTATTCTTTTTGGCTACAGGGACAACATTGGCCAACCAAGTTGGATACTGCACCTCAAATAAAAATTTGGCTTTCATTTGCTGGCGAATCTCCTCCTTCACTTTATCTGCCCATTCTGGCCTAAGCCTCCTCAGTTTCTGTTTAACAGGTTTATGGTCTGAATATGTAGGAATAGCGTGCTCTGCGACTTCCTGATCAATTCCTAGCATATCTTCATAGGTCCAGGCAAAGACATTTTCATATTTTTTTTAATATTCTCTCAAATTTTTCTCGCTCTTCAGGAGTTATATTTGATGCCATCAAGATTTTTGAGGTTCCAAGAATAAATAGAGTAGCATCAATCGAGCTAATGTCAAATATAAATGGATTATGATCATGTATAATGAAATCGTTAAAAAAAAACATCACATAAGTGAAGGAAATTGTTCGATTTATTAATAAAACTAAAAAACGTCATTAACATTATTAAAAAAGTTCAAAACTAAGAAGGAAAGTCTAAACTATCATCTTCCTCTCTTTGCCGACACAGGTGTTGTTGCCGACGGTCCATAATCAACTTCAGGGCCTATCCTTCCTTCCTTTGAGCTCCTTATCAATGAGGCCTTGAACCTGTTCCCTCAAAGCTCGGCATTCATCAGTGCCATGCCCAGTGTACTGATGGTAGGCACAATACAAACCTGCTCAATGATCGGAATGCCCTTGGCTCTTGGCGGGATGTGCGGGCTTCGGCTGTAGCTTCCCCCTTATTGATGAAATGAAAGAGGTGCTCGGATAAAGGCTTATCACAGAGGGTATAGTCATCTTGAGTAATTCTAATGTTTGGAGACTTGGTGACACCAATATCTCTCACATTGTTATTATCGAGACTCAAGCTTTCCTGACTGTTAAGGGTCGCTAGTTGTTCGCTAATAGCAGGATCCTATACTTCACCTTTTAGGGTCTAGCCCTAACCCCTCAGATACCTAGCATGTCGATAACACCTCCTATGCCCTCGACTTTTGGCTGGGTTGGCTAACCATGAGCGCAGGTCCCCCTCCCCAGCTTGAGGAAAAGATCCATCCATGCCGGAATAACCCTTCTAAACTGTTCTAACCATTGATGCTTCCATTATGCCTCGTATACCGGCACAAATGTCACACCTATGCAGTTAACCTCCCTTCTTTAAGTTTATAAAGACTTTCTCCCGAGCAGCCCGGGCAATTATGAGCTTAGACTTTAAAATTTCCTCTTCAAGGACGTATATCTTTCTCTTCAAGCCCCGCATCATTGCCAGTAGCCCATTTTCTGAAATATGCCCCTTGCCTTTTTACTCGAGTGATATGGTAGTGGGTGACTCCCCTATGGGTCTAGTTGGTCATAGGCATAATCCTTTAGTTGGATCATGCTCTTTCTGCAATATAGTAGGAGTAGTAAGCTATTTTCCAGCAGGTGGCACCATAACGGCGACCAAATTCTCCATATTGGTCATTGTCTGGTATTCAAACTTCTCAAACCCCCCTTCTATCTCTTTTACTGTGTCTTCCTTTCCCTCAAAGACTTCATTCATGATAGCTCGAGGAATTACTTGCTCATCCTCTTTCTCCTCTATAAGATCATCCTTCAGGTCAAGGGTTCTTTTCTGCTCAGTAGGGGTTGCTGCGGGCTCAATGGTTGGTTGTTGCACGGTAGTGACTGTCATAGGAGCCTCTTCCCTAATAGGTGATTTGACTTGTCCAATAGTAGAGGCCACATGTAGCTGCCTAGCATTTGGTGCCATTTGAGCCGCAATACTTCCCATCATAGCCAACATTTTCCTTTCAAATTCCCCAAGCCTCTTATCTAGGTCTTGCACCGTCAAAGCACCAGTCTCCTGTGGTAATTCTACCATGGAAGGTGATTAACTAGTAGTTGAGAGTGATTCAGAATCCTCAATAGGCACTAATTCTAGCAATCTAAAGGGCAGCCTGGTCCTCACTGGTCGCCCGTCGAAATCTCTAGCCCACTTAGATGAATTTAGGATGGCTGTAAGACTCAGATTGTTAGAATGATGCATGGATGATATGCAATGCATGGTCGTTCTGTGTAACAAATGGTATACAATGGCTAAAAAAGATTAGAATGATACATGTGAGACATGTGAAAAATTATGCACAAGACGAATATGTATATAATTATATGCAAAGAAAAAGATATATACATGAGGAGGAAATAAAAATTTTATTTGTGCATAAATGACATGAATATGCAATGCATCACCTACAACCACATGCAAGCAGATAGATCCTTGCAACCTTATTGCCCCCACACACGAGGTCGTGCAGTCTCTATCCTAGGTGGGCTTGACCCATGGGTTAACAGGGAACCCGATGGACGTGCATGGTGCACAGTGGAAAACCGACAGCATTACCTTTCTTGAGTAATGCACAGGCGCATGAGTTGTGATCATTATGTATTTAGGCAGTCCGAATAAATTGACATGGGCCTATATAGGCATGAAAGCCTTTGATTAGGTGACCAATCAAATTATTTGGGTTTGTCCAATACAAAATGATCCATATAGCAAACAAAGTATTATGGTTCATACCACCTAGGGGAAGTATCTATTTCCATTACATGAACTTTAGTCAAAGGCAATTATACTTTAGGGCTACCCAAGCATGGTCCCTGCCGATGGGTCTAGCCCATCATGACATAACGACCGATCTGGTCTCCATTTAATATACCAAACGGTATGAGGCTTGGGTTGGGGATTATCCTTAACACTTCCCTACATCAAGTGAACGTAGGGTCGTGCTTTGGGAACGCACCGGGGTTAAAAGAGGGACCAAACTAGCATAGATCTAAGGCTCTAATGAGATGTAATGCAGTTTTGAAAGAAGATAAAATCTTTAAACTAAAACTAAATTGTAATTTTTAATCAAGGCACTTTCGAATTGAAGTCTCGAATTTAAAGTCCCCAGCGGAATCGCCACTATGACGTGTGCTGAACCCTGGGGCACCCCGAAGACCCGCTTTTATGGCGATCGGGATGAGGTTCATTAAAACTTGCAAACGAATTACAGGTGTGTCTATATTAGGCAACAAGGAGGTTTCTTGGAGTCGCCACCTAATAGAACATTGGGAAGGGTCGTCTAGCCTCAGCGAGCTTAAGACGGTGCATACATATCCATTTTGGGTAAGACAAGAGGATCTTGGAGGTGCAAGCCCAATAGAACATTAGGATGACCCTCTAACCCCATGGAACCTAGGATTACACAGCGCGTAAATATCCATTTTGTGCAAACCAGAAGGATCTTGGAGGTCTCAGCCCAATAGAACATTAGGATGATCCTCTAATCCCCTGGAGACTAGGATTATATAGATTAGGCCTTTTGGTGGGGAACAAGAGATATTTTGGAGGTTCCATCCCAATGAAACATTGAGATGGACCTCTAACCTCATTGAGCCCAAGACCAAAGTGGGTTCAGGACTTCTCATTTATTTGTACCTTAATTAATATTATAATTAAGTTTTGAATTCATTATTTCGTCAACTTTCCATACAATGCAGTTAATTAAAGCGCAATCCATCCACGTAGATAAAGAAGTAAATTGACACAAAATAAAATACACGAAAATAAATTATAATAACACTAGGGGTGGAATACAACCCCCATTATAAAATGATAGGTAAATCATACAGAAAATCGGGATATTCATTGAAATGAGGACATTGGTCCTGCCATGCATATTTATTACAAGTTGATTTTTGAGAAGTGTCAATTTCATTGGCTAAAAACAGGACTTTGGCCCCCGATTTTCGGAAAATCCCAAATTAATTACTATAAAACATTTGGCCATTTTTGCTTTAATGAGATTAAAACAATTTTCATAATAAAATGAATAAAAAAAAAGGGTAAAGAAAGAACCAGGATGGAAATCCTCAGATTGGCGCAACCACCATCATTAACAACTCCAACTCCAAAATGGTCAGATAATAACTCATAAAAATAAGCATGTTAGTGTCAAAATCAAGAATAAAGTAAAGTAAAGAAAAGTAAAATAACAAGAAATTTTAAAGGAAATGCGTTAAAAGATAAAAGAAATAGAAAAGTAAAAGAAACAAGTTAAAAACATGGGAATCTGCCCAGGGACGGCCTTCTGCACATTACCGACGGGCGTCCCTGGTGTGACCGGCGGACGGAGTGGGGCATCATCGACGTCCCGTCTCTCAAACTAGAGACGGGCATCGGTGACCAGTCTGCCCGTCGGTCACCCCTGATTCCAGAAAATCGGAAAAAAAAAACCTCAAAAGTTCAATTGAAATTCTTTGTTAAATAAAAAGATCTTATTAAAAATGAGAACAATTAATATAAGTCAATTAAATTACACAAATATTAATCCAGAATGTTTACCCTCGGATTTTACCTTTTAGGTGGATATCGAATGACTTCGATCCCGCTCGTTTCACAAGATCAAAAAAATGGATCAAGAAAAGAAAATTTATATTTTTCTTTCTTGAGAATTTGACAGCTATTCAAATATTTGAATTAGCCGGATTGAGGGAAACGAATGAATTTTGTTACTTCAAATTACCTCAATTCACGAATAAAAATTTAAAAAAGTAGAAAGATTGAAAGAGTTTTTATGGAATAAAATAACTCAAAATAGAGATCTTGAGAAAAACTATTAAATTCGGATTTTGGTAAATTGCTCACAAAAACATTTTTCCCTTAAAAATTTGCTAACCCCCCCAAAAATTTTGCTAACCCCAAATAATGAAATTTAATCCACTATTTATAGAGTTTAGAAAATAATTGGGATAAATATAATTTAAATTTGAATTTGAAAAGGATTTTTAAAATTCAGTTTTTAGCCAAATTAATTGCCCCAATCCCATTCAAATTCGGAAGATATTAAACTTATCAGATCAAATTTTACAAAATCAGGCGTTATCTGATCAGATCCACGTCTGATGGACGTCTCAAGATCTACCGACGGGAGTCGGTAAGAAGGTTACGCGTGGTAATCTGGACGACAGACGGATCGAGGCACGGCACTAGGGATGGCCGTCTCTATGCGGACACGTATCCGTCACTCATACTACAGGCGGCCATCTCTATAACACAAGAGACGGCCCGTCTATTCAAGTGATGGCCCGTCTCTCAATACTAGAGATGGGGAACATCAAATAGAGACGGGCATCCCAACTCCGACGGGCTTCCCGTCTGAGGAGCAAAATCTCAATTTTCAAGCTAAATTTCCTAAACTCTTTGAAAATCTCACGCTATAGAGAGAAAGACTTTAATCCTTGTGAAAACGAAAGATGAAAACCTCCGAATTCCATCCATTTATCCATAAATAGACATTGATGGTAGTGTAATTGGTATTGCCTGAAGAATTGATGGAAAATTGAAATGTTAAGTGGGAAATCCGAATATACTTATTGGAAGTTTGAATTAAAGATAACTCAATGAACTGGATTGAAGGTATGTGAAGTGAGTATATTAAAATCTGGTTGTGTATGATTTAAAATATTAGGCGAATAATTGAAGCCATTATTCATGAAATTAAATTACTGTTAGGATTAAATTAAAAGCACATGTGTTCTTACATATATATAAGTGTGAAATAATATAAACACAATAGTAAGTGTTGTAATAAGCTTTAGAATGCTTAGTGAATTTGATTTAGTTTAGTTATTTATTTTGAGTGGTCAATTAAGGCTTTAATAAATTGAGTAAATTAAATTGAACTGGGGAATTGAGCTAAATTATTAAAATACAAGCAAGTAGGAAACGGTAAATTGTGGAACTCTATTTTTTTGGGAATACCATAGAATTTTTCTTAAATTGTGCTTTTGAATTTATACGTTAAAAATGGATTTTATACATATTGCGATAAATTGTTATTGTAACTAATTTTAATCTATATGTGTGTCTTGAGTTGTGCAAGTTGTTAAGTAATATTTTTTGTTAAATGTTACGAGTAATATGGTAGAGTTGAGGACTTATAATAGATATCATTTTAATAAAATGAAATTTAGTGTAAATCTATAAAGATAGGATGGAATCCAATATGAAGAAAACGAATCAAAATAAGTAAGAGTGGATAAGAAAATATAAAGTGAAAAAGGGGCTCAAATCCTAGGAGCTTATGGTACTTGTAAAAGTATGTGGAACAACAAGTAAAAAGGGAATAACAGAAGGAAATAAATAATTTGATGATTAAAAGTGTAATTTAATATAAAAAGTTATAAGTAAAGGACAAAGTATTTTAAGTGGAATCATGGTAAGTGAATGAATTAGAGAAGGTGAGTGTACTTAACAAATAAAGAGTATAGTTAAGTATGCCCAAAGACAATTATAACAATAAAGTAAATTAGTCTGTTAAGGAAGTCAGAATGTCAGGCTATAAATAAATGTAAAAAATGGGTTAGACGTATTTAAATGGGGTAATTTGTAAGAAGAATTGGATTAATGAAAAATAGTGAATCCTTATATAACAATAATGTATTAATGGTATGGTATGAAATAAACTTAATTTGACGAAATAAAATGAAAATTAATTGAAATGGAAAGAAAGAGTAGTGGCAGAATGTATACTGGTATAAATGAGGTATATTATTATTGTTAACACATTTTAAATATATAAATATGATTAATGGCTTGTTGTGTAGCTAAATCAGTGGAATATGATAAGAAGTATTGAGAAGACAAGGTGTTTTAGGAGAAAGGAGTAATAGGACGTGTATGCAAATGATTTTTGAATAGAGTGTATATGCCAAAGATGGAAACTAAAGAAATGATATGATTTTTAGAATGGATATGTTATTGGTTTAAGTATGATACAACTTGGGCCTAATTAGCACGTAAAGCTAAGAAGAAAGTGCAGTTTTGGACACTTGAAACACTTCTTAAATGTTCGGCAAGACCATTTTCTAGCTCCTTTGGCTCCAAGTTAATTGATTATTTTGTTGGAACAGAATTTGACATGGAAACGGTGTCCAAAGTAATTCAGGAAAATTGGGGAAGAAGTTACAGATTCAATTTTAGAGACTCTCCTCGCGTACTCAGTGACTGAAAAAAATCACATAAAGAAGAGCTGCATGTGATTCTGATTACTGGTCTTCAGATTATGATGGGAGCTTTCTCAATAATTTTTCTAGCATGGAGAGTTCTAAAAATGAAAAAAAAAAAGAAAATTGTTAAATCTGAGTCTGATTATGAGGGGATCATTTTATTGTTTCTGGTGGAGATGGGATACTCTAAGGACGAGGCATTGATAGCTCTAAAGAGAAGTGGACCACATGCCACAATTGTAGAGCTTATAGATTTTATATGTGCTGCTCAAATGGCGAAGCCAAAGATTGAGCAGTCTAATGTTGATTACCCTAAACCCAAAAGAGGAGTTTTTATAAATATGATAGGTGGGAAAAGAAAAAGCAAAGGAGGTTGAAAATGGAAATTGTTGTCTGGAGATGATGAGATGCTATGCCTCCTTAGTACAATGATTGAATTGTTTGCAAATTTGCATTGGAAATGCAAGCTGATTGAAAGGATGAACAGTGAATTATTGTACTAGTCCAGATAAATTTCGAGGACAAAATTTCTTTTTAGGGGGGGAGAATTGTAACGACCCAAAAATTTCAATGTTTTTATTTAATAAATTGACGCGCTAAAAATTTATCGAAAATTGATTTTGACGCATAAGAGTGGAATTTTCCTTAAAGTTGCTAAATTTAATTATTCAAATAATTTATTGGACAAATATATGTACAAACATATAGGTACGTTTACATGTAATTGGGTTAGAAAATGTTAATTAAAGAATGAAAAGGTATATAGACAAATAAATAATTATAATATGTAATAATTCCTTATGGTCTAAATAATTAGACATGTGAAAATAAAATAACAGAAGAAAAAAGAAATAGAAAGGGGGAGGCAGAACACGAAAGAGAGGGAGACTGAAAGAGAAAGAAATCGGAGAGAGAGGGAGAGGGAGCGGCGGAAGGCTGCCGGTGACCACTGACGGCGATTGGGGTGGCGATCGGACTAACACACGCAGCCGCACCGTTCCCGTAGCGTTCTCCTCCGATTCACCGCGACGTCGCCGTTCTAGGAGAGCAGGAGGAAACCGAAGCTTCCTCTACATTTTTCGGCGAGAGGTGACACGAACACCATGACAGGGCTCACGGTGGGCAGGCGATCATCCCGATGGCCATGGATCTTCAGCACTCGCCGACAATGGAGATATCGGAGAGGGGTTGAACAGAAGCTACCGACACCGATTCCGGCGAAACGGAGGACAGTCTCGGCGCATGACCACCGAAAAATCGACCCCGACGCGTCGAGCTTCCTTCCGGTGGTTTCAGTGCCTCCGGTGGAGCTCCGGCGAGACTCCGGTGAGGCTCCGGCGACGGTGAAGGGACCAAAAATAGCAGAAAATTTGTATGTGGCCACCAAATTTACTTTTCTATGTGATTTTTCCATAAGTTAAAATTTTTTAAGAGTGATTTTAAATCAAATACTGTATGTGAATAATATGTTTGTTGGTTCATTGATTCGTTGGAAGTGTTGTCATGAGTATTGGCTTAGTTGAATAGAACTTAAATTAAGATTTGTCGATTTTTAATTGAATGAAAAGAATTAGAAACTGTCAGTAATTGGGAAGTAGACCAGTAATTATAATTGAAGAATTATAGGTTAAATTGTAAGATAGGACTTAAATTATATATAATGCTGGTAATGGATAAATTATGACACGTAAATCAGATTAGTAATTAAATATTGATATATATAAATGGGTACTATAATGTGCATATCTAGGTGATGGTAGTGTAATTGGTAATGCCTGAAGAATTGATGGAAAATTGAAATGTTAAGTGGGAAATCCGAATATACTTATTGGAAGTTTGAATTAAAGATAACTCAATGAACTGGATTGAAGGTATGTGAAGTGAGTATATTAAATCTGGTTGTGTATGATTTAAAATATTAGGCGAATAATTGAAGCCATTATTCATGAAATTAAATTATTGTTAGGATTAAATTAGAAGCACATGTGTTCTTACACATATATAAGTGTGAAATAATATAAACACAATAGTAAGTGTTGTAATAAGCTTTAGACTGCTTAGTGAATTTGATTTAGTTTAGTTATTTATTTTGAGTGGTCAATTAAGGCGTTAATAAATTGAGTAAATTAAATTGAACTGGGGAATTGAGCTAAATTATTGAAATACAAGCAAGTAGGAAACGGTAAATTGTGGAACTCTATTTTTTTGGGAATACCATAGAATTTTTCTTAAATTGTGCTTTTGAATTTATGCGTTAAAAATGGATTTTATACATATTGCGATAAATTGTTATTGTAACTAATTTTAATCTATATGTGTGTCTTGAGTTGTGCAAGTTGTTAAGTAATATTTTTTGTTAAATGTTACGAGTAATATGGTAGAGTTGAGGACTTATAATAGATATCATTTTAATAAAATGAAATTTAGTGTAAATCTATAAAGATAGGATGGAATCCAATATGAAGAAAACGAATCAAAATAAGTAAGAGTGGATAAGAAAATATAAAGTGAAAAAGGGGCTCAAATCCTAGGAGCTTATGGTACTTGTAAAAGTATGTGGAACAACAAGTAAAAAGGGAATAACAGAAGGAAATAAATAATTTGATGATTAAAAGTGTAATTTAATATAAAAAGTTATAAGTAAAGGACAAAGTATTTTAAGTGGAATCATGGTAAGTGAATGAATTAGAGAAGGTGAGTATACTTAACAAATAAAGAGTGTAGTTAAGTATGCCCAAAGACAATTATAACAATAAAGTAAATTAGTCTGTTAAGGAAGTCAGAATGTCAGGCTATAAATAAATGTAAAAAATGGGTTATACGTATTTAAATGGGGTAATTTGTAAGAAGAATTGGATTAATGAAAAATAGTGAATCCCTATATAACAATAATGTATTAATGGTATGGTATGAAATAAACTTAATTTGACGAAATAAAATGAAAATTAATTGAAATGGAAAGAAAGAGTAGTGGCAGAATGTATACTGGTATAAATGAGGTATATTATTATTGTTAACACATTTTAAATATATAAATATGATTAATGGCTTGCTGTGTAGCTAAATCAGTGGAATATGATAAGCAAATGAAATTTTTGCTAGAAAATGATGATTATGGGTGATACTGAGAATTATTTCTCACATTTTTGGATTGAAATGTATATTGATCTTATTTTATATAAAGATCAAAGTTTTGATTTATTTAGGTAACATTCAATGATGTTGCCCTATGTGATGAAATGGTATGAAAAAGAATAATATATTATGATGATATACCATGAAAAATATGTATATCATATTAATAATGTGAAAAATAATAATAATAATAATAATAATAATAATAATAATAATAATAATAATAATAATAATAATAATAATAATAATAATAATAATAATAATATTGCCCTGTATAGTAATCTGGTAGTCAAGTCTAGTTCAGGATATGTTGGCATGCCATAGGGACATAAGACTGCGAGTGTGAGCATGGCGATTCACTTTTTAGTAGGCCAATGATGGTCCTACTTCTGTATCTGAATATCTGAATATCTTTAGTAGGCCAATGATGGTCCTACTTCTGTATCTGAATATCTGAAGTATACTATTCTGTATTAAAAGACAGTGGTGGTCCCACAGGACTCCGCTGGTATTTCTGTGTGAACTTTTGTAGTTCACGTCTCGTTTATCCTGTGCTTAGAGTCTGCCAGCATTGTACTATGGGCAAAACAGTAAATTGCAAAGTGAATTTATGAATGTGAAATAATTGTGTGAATCAAGAAATTTAATGATGAATAAATGAAGTGAGATAAATTGGTGGGTTTAAATAATAAATTTATAATCCATATTAAATGTATAACTTAAGAAGTTAGATGGCAAGTGTGAAAGTAAATGTGGATTAAGAAGCCATAAAGTAACTTAATGACAGAAGTAAAGTTGAAGGATAAAATAGTACAACTGCTAAAGGGATGTTAATTAGTAGATAACAGTGAAATTTAAAGTTATATATATATGTGTATATGTATATATTGATAAAGCTGATGGATCTGTGATAAAAAAATTCTAATTGAGTAAATGATACCAGTAAATGATCCTAATGAAATTAATAATATAATGAAGTATCTTTATGTATGTAAATAAAATTTATAATCGTCAGTGTGTGTTACATACATGTATATATATATTAGCTGGTATTACTGACTAGATGAAAGCCATAATAATTGTCATGTAGAAATGAAATATTAACTGCTATGTCAGAAGCATATTGATTGTTTAATAATTCATGGAATTTGCTTAGCGATGCATGATAAGCATGATTTGTACATTGTCAAAATGTTAGGAAATTTCAGTTATGGATTTAGAAACTTGAATATGCAAGTTTAAGAAATTTCAGCATTTTTAAAAGAATATTGAATATTTTGCATAAATATGGTTTTATCTTGCAAATCATTCATATTTAATTTGGAGTTAAATAGCTATTGGTATATTATTTATAAAGTATTATATTGATTATGAAAAGAAAAAGTAATTTGCGAAATTAATGTATAAATGATCAATTATATGTGTATATATTATATTTATGCTTTTGATAAGTAAATTTGGTAGTCACCACTAAGCGTAAAGCTTAGCGCGTGGTTTATCCTCGCGCAGGTATAAGACAGAAATCAAGTGAATATCAGCATTGTTCAAAAGGAGGAACATTGAATGGTAAGCATGACAAGCAGGTGATGAGAATGAAATTTCTGGGAATTCCTATTTTAGATTTTGTTCAGATCGGCATGTACACTATATTGATAAATAGGATAGTAGTGTATCAAGAGATACACTAAATATTTATTCATAGTAAATAGTTGATGTATTGATATTATGTCCTTGTATTTTGTAAAAATTGATGTAAATAGTGAGTGGATGACATTATGAGTTACTATATAAGTATTTGATTGGAATTAAATTGGAGGATGGGCAAAATTGTGTTGGAGTTTGAATTGGAGTAGGACGGATGAATATGCATGTGATTATAGAAGTGTCAAGACTTTCTGTTTACAGGGGGATAGGCAATATTATAGAGGAGACTTTGCCGAAATTTTGGTAAAATTTAAGTAGCCTATTTGAGAATGATTGTGTGCATAGTAAGGTGTAATAGTTGAAAAAAAAAATTACCCGGATCTTCATAATGATTTAAGAATAGTTTAGGACAATTAAGATATTATGTACAGTTTAAGGGTGTTACAGGCATTCTTAGCAGTTGTGTTGGACTCTAAGTGTGATCAAGTTGAGATTGAGGATATCTTAGTTGTTAGGGAGTTTGGTGATGTTTTTCGAGTGAGTTGCCTGGTTTGCCTCCCGAAAGAGAAGTGGAGTTATCCATAGAGATTATGCCGGGTACTTCACCCATTTTGAAAGCACCTTATCGGATGTCTCCTGTAGAGTTGAGGGAACTTAAAACTCAGCTACAAGAGTTATTGGATAAGGGGTTTATTTGACCCAACATATCTCCATAGGGAGCCCCAATTTTATTTGTCAAGAAGAAAGATGGCTCTTTGAGGATGTGTATTGACTATAGGCAAATTAATAAGGTCATAATGAAGAATAAGTATCCCTTGTCTAGTGTCGAGGATTTGTTTGATCAGCTTAGAGGTGCAGGTGTTTTCTCCAAGATTGTTCTTCGGTCGGGTTACTATCAGTTGCGAGTTCAGGATGCAGATGTTGTTAAGACTGCATTTCAGAAGCAATATGGCCACTATGAGTTCCTTGTGATGCCATTTGGTTTGACCAATCCACCTGCAGCTTTTATGGATTTGATGAACTGAGTGTTTAGGCCATATCTAGACCGATTTGTAGTAGTGTTTATAGATGATATTTTTGTTTACTCACAGGATGAGAATGAGCACAAAGAGCATCTTCGGTTAGTGTTGCAAGTGTTGAGGGAGCACCGTTTGTTTGTGAAGCTCAGTAAGTGTGACTTTTAGCTTCGACAAGTGTCTTTCTTATGTCATATTGTGTCAGCTAAGTGTATTCAAGTGGATCCAGCTAAGATTGAGGCAATTATGGATTGGAAAGCGCTTAGGAATGTTTCAAAAGTGAGAAGCTTCCTTGGTTTGGCAGGCTACTACCGTCGATTTGTGAAGGTTTTTCAGTCATAGCTGCTCCTATGACGAGATTGTTGAGGAAATGAGTCAGATTCGAATGGTTAGATAAGTGCCAGATATGCTTTGAGAGGTTGAAGAGTTTGTTAGTTGAAGCTCCTGTACTGACTCAACCCACCTAGGGTAAAGAGTTTATAATGTATAATGAAGCTTCGGTATTGGACTCGATTGTGTATTAATGTAAGAGGGTAAAGTTGTGGCTTATGTGTCTCATCAGTTGAAACCTCATGAGAAGAACTATCCGACACATGATTTGGAATTAGCGGCTGTGATCTTTGCATTAAAGATTTGGCGGCATTATCTGTATGGGGACAGTGTAGGATTTTCTTGGACCATAAGAGTTTGAAATATCTCCTCACGCAGAAAGAGTTGAACATGAGACAGCAACGATGGTTAGAGTTGTTCAAGGACTATGACTGTATTATGGATTATCATCCGGGTAAAGCCAATGTGGTTGCGGATGCTTTGAGTCGGAAGTCGATTTTGGCTTTGTTCTTGAGGCGGTTCAGATGGAGATTTGATTCAGGTGGGGCTTTGGTTGCCCAATTGAGAGTGAAGTTGACTTTGAGACAGTCGATTGTGGACGCTCAGAAGGATGATGTTAGATTGCAGCGGGTTTTGTAAGAGGATCAGCAGGGTAAGCAGTCTGAGTTTTTGATTTTGGATGGGGTGCTTATATATAGGGATCATTTGTGTGTGCTTGAGAGTGATGAATTAAGGAAGAAGCTTTTGAGTGAGGCACACACTATAGTCTTTAGTATGCATCCTGGTAGTGAGAAGATATATCGGGATATGAAGCAGTTCTATTGGTATGAAGAGACACATTGTGGAATTCGTGGCAAAGTGTTTGATGTGTCAACATGTAAAGGCTGTGCATCAATTCCCTTCGGGATTGCTCACTCATTTATTCGTTCTTCAGTGGAAATGGGATGATATCTCCGTGGATTTTATGTCGAGCTTGCCAGTGACTCATAGGAAGCATAATTCAGTATGGGTTATTGTGGATCGGCTTATGAAGTCAACTCTTTTTATGCCAGTTAGAGTGGACTACTCGATGGATAAGTTGGCCTGTGTGTATGTGGATGAGGTGGTTCGATTTCATTGAGTGCCTTTATCGATAGTGTCAGATCGGGACCCAAGGTTCACATCTAAGTTCTAGAAGGAATTGCAGAGAGCTTTGGGTACCAAGTTGAACTTCAGCACAGCATTTTACCCTCAGACAAATGGTCAGTCTGAGCGAGTTATCTAGATTTTAGAGGATATGCTTCGGGCTTGTGCTTTGGATTTTTTTGGAAGTTGGGATCAGTATGTGCGGCTTATGGAGTTGGCCTAAAATGACAGTTTTTAGTCCAGCATTGGGATGTCATCGTTTGACGCTTTGTATGGTCGACCGTGTAGGACTCCGGTTTGTTAGACAGAGTTAAGCAAGCGATCTTTTATTGGGCCAGAGATGATTAGGGATACTGAAGAGAATATCAGAGTTGTGCAGAGGAATCTGAAGGTGGTTAAGGATAGGCAGAGATCCTATGCCAATTTGAAGAGAAAGGATATTCGGTTTGAGGTCGGGGATAAAGTTTTCCTTAAGGTTTCACCTTGGAGGAAAGTATTTCGGTTTGGTAAGAAAGGTAAACTTAGTCCTCAGTTCATTGGACCTTTTGAGATTTTAGAGAGAGTTAGTCTAGTAGCCTATAGGTTGGCTTTACCGATGGAGTTGGCTAAGATGCTTGACGTTTTCCATGTCTCCATGCTTCATCGATAAAAATCGAATCTGTCGTACGTGTTGTTAGTTCAAGATGTTCAGATTCAGTCGGATCACTCCAATGATGAAGAACTGAAGGCTATTTTAGCTCGGAAAGTGAGACAATTGAGAAGCAAGCAAGTCCCTTTGGTCAAGGTTCTTTGGCAGTATCACGGGGTCGAGGAAGCGACTTGGGAACCAGAGGCGACGATGAGAATTTAGTATTCACATTTGTTCAGTTAAGGTGAGAATTTCGAGGATGAAATTCTTGTTAGTAGGGGAGAGTTGTAACTGTAATGCCCCAAAATTTTGAGAATTTTTATTAATAATGTGACACGCTAAAAATTCATCGAAGGTTAATTTTTGACGCATAAGAGGTGGACTTTTCCTTTAAGCTACTCAATTTAATTATTCAAATTAATTTTTGACATATATATATATATAGGTATGTTACATGTAATTGGAATAAAAAAATATTAAATAAAGAAATAATAAGTAAATAGGCAAATAAAAAAATTAAAACATGTGATAATTTTATTAGGTCTAGAATTGTCTAGACAATTGAGATTAAGTTAGAATTAGTGGGATTATGGGAAGAAAAAGAAAATGGAAAGAGGAGAGGCACAAACGGGGTAACGGGAAAGGAAAAACGAAGAAACTGAAAGAGGGAGAGAGAGAGCGGTGGAAGGCACCGCCGGCGACCATCGACGACGATCGGGGTAGCGATCGGACTAATGCCCGACGCACACGGCAGCGCCGTTCCCGTGGCGTCTTCTCTTCCTCCGATTCGCGGTGTCGTTATTCTAGGAGCAGGAGGAGAATCATGAGTTTCTTCAACTTTTTTGGCAAGTTCTCACGGCGAGGGATGACACGAGTGGCCGTGGATCTTCCTCAATCTCCGGGGATGAGCAGATCGGAGGAGAAGAGAATCAAAGCTGCCGGCGATGATTACGGCTAGATGGCATGACGGATCGGCGCGTGATCACCAGAAAAGCAACCCCGATGCTTCGAGCTCCCACCTGGTGGTTTCGGTGTATCCGAGGGAGCTCCGATGAGATCCGGCGATGGTGAAGAGACCAAAATATGCAGAAAATAGATATGTGGCTTCCAAATCTACTTTTCTAAGTGATTTTTACATAGATTAAAATTTATTAAGAGTGATTTTACTAAATACGGTATGTGAACAATATGTTTGTTGGTTTTATTGATTCACTAAATTGTCATGAGTATTGGCTTAGCTGAATAGAAGTTAAATTAAGACTTGTCTATTTTGAATTGAATGAAAAGAATTGGAAATTGTCCGTATTTGGGAAGTAGAATAGTATTTGTAAATTTAAAAATTATAGGTTAAATTGTAAGATAGGATTTAAATTGTATATAACTTTATTAATAGATAAATTATGACACATAAATCAGATTAGTAATTAAATTTTACGAATAACTTAACGATAATTAAATCTTAATATATAAATAAGGA